>JANTQJ010000817.1:0-10198 GCA_032989685.1 Arthroderma sp. PD_2
AAGATGATGAAGACTCGACCCCAGCAGCATTTGCCCCGTCTTATGGTGGCAAGAGACGACTTGGCCATAAGACGGGGCGTACTGGTGGAATTTCACTGTTGCAGGATCGAAAGAAATTGAAGCTGGTACGCGGCCAGCGTGGAGTTGCTGATGATGCTCGTTCTGTCAGCTCCGTCAGCTCCGTTAGTCCCGGTGAATCTGATGGTTCCGACGACTCTGATGATTATCAGGGTGTCGATGAAGTTAGTGATGGCGAAGATGAAGAGTTGATGCTTGAACAACTTGAAGAAGAGGTCATTCTCGAGTCTGAAAATGAACGATCGGTTTCTACCAAGTTGACGGCTGCCACCGGTGGTGGCGATGAGTGGACTGGGTTGGATGACCTTGAGCATCGCCCGTTCTACTCTGCCGGTTCCTTCTTTGATGATGAGCATCTTCTCATGCAGTCTGGAGGACACAGTGATAACGTTGTTGATGCAGGTTTGACCAGCGAGGCGGCTGAGACTCCTGTTCAACGCCGAGTTCACTTTGAGTCGGATGACTCGTCTGACTCTGATGAGAAATCTAGTGATGATGATGATGAGCTGCTTCCCGATTTCTTACATCAGGATAGACTTGATCCTGATCTACGACGCATGATCGAGACGGATTCAGGGCCACCAAGGCGAACGCGAAGCCCCCATGATCTATTTATCAACAGTGACTTCTGTGATTTGCCTGATAACATCTACCATGTGGAAGAATCTGATAACTCGATGGGAAGTTCTAGTGGTTACGAATGTAGGTTGCTTTTGCTCGCTGCTCCTTTCAACAAGTGGAACAGATCGAAATGTTTTCTTTTTTATTTTCTTTTTTCGTTAACTAACTATTGCTTTTCCTCTCTGCAGCTGATGATGGTGAAACCACTGATGAGGAAGATTACCTCCCACTGGCCACCATCACTCATCCGAGGTCTATCCTCCGCAGGGAGTCGAGTGCTTCACTCTCTGCAGACGCAGAAGAGGCCAAGGCAGATTCCAGCGCTCCTCAACGAGGCCCTCTAAGAGGAACATTCATTGCTGATCCGCATAAACCCGTTGCCGTCGTTGCTCCCAACGGCAGACAACTAATTCTCATCCCCCCTTATGCATCTTCCCGCCATGACTGGCTCGAGTCTGCTGCTGGCAGCTTGGTTAACACTGCCAACAACTCACCTCGTGCCGGTGCACTACACACCATAGACGACAGTGATACCGACGCATTGGTATCCCCCCGCAACACCGAGATGAGCCCCATGTTAAGCTCCAACGCCAACCTAATGATGAGCGCACTGGGCAACGACTCGGTAGGTCAAGTTATGGGTCCCCCCGAGGCTTTCTACCCTACCAACGGCTACTCCATGGACGCCAGCTACGACGAAGAAGAAGACGACAGCGAAGCCATGCTTAACGTCGACGACTTCATTGACTTCGGCGACGGTTCATCGGACGACGAAGGTCAATTAGACGACATGGACGATCCTACTTCCCCAACCGCCCCGTCAACCATCGGCTGTCTAACACCAACCCCCCGTCGTGCCTCCGGCGTAGCCACGGAAGATGACCAAACCCCCACGCAAGCAAGCAGTGCCGAGCGACTCCTTAACCACCTCGATCGCGGCATCGTCACTGCCTTCCGTCGTAACCACAACAGATACCAGGCCCTCATCAGACTACCGCATCATAGGGAGTTTTTACCCGCCAACTCGCCCTCTCAGCCTGCTAGCGCATTCAAGCGCTCTAATCCTCGCACTCCAACGAGGAAGAGACAAGCAAGTACGTATCTGGGTAGTGAGGCCGTTCGGCGAAAGCTGGTCGACTCACATCGCGGCCGGAGAAATACCGTTGCTTATTAACAAAAAAATTTGAAAAATGAAAATGGAAATGGAAATTGAAATGGAAAGAAATCCAATCGATCTAGAAAATCGATGAACATAGCGGATAAACAACTGACCAAAACCCTCTCACCACGTCGCTATATTGCTTACTTACATATACCACCACATTTACTCACCTGCCCACCTACTCCTTGATGTCGATGTTGATTGAATAAATCCAATATCTACTCCCCTCGCGCCCTTTCTGCCATGTCATATCACGTCCCACGATAATGACCTCACGAACGCCCGCTCTCTCCATACCATAACCCCCTCTCCGCGTTCCCGTCCTATCCATCTGTCTATCTTGTGTCTTCCGTGCAAATGAACGCCTTAATGACCCAAAAGCACATACCAGCGGTATCAATGCAATGATTACGTCTGTCTATTTATTCCAATAGCACCCCTTACCCCCCCTCCCCGGTTGTGATAGTGAATTGTGTGTGTACTCCATCAGTGAGTCTGTGTGTGTATGTTGTGCCCGACGAGTCCGTCCAGTTATGCATATGCGGGAAGCTGGGAACAAAATAAAGAAAGGTCTTTAAAAGCAAATACGATTTAATCTTGTTTTTGAAAAAAAAGGTGTATGGAATCTTGCTTGTTTGTCGCTGTTGATTGGTTTTTCCTTTCTTTTCGATTTTCCTGTTTGAAATAGGACCTTTGTTTAGTTCTTTATTTTAATACAATACCTTTTATGACTTTACCTTTATGACTTGTCTTTTTCTTTCTTCCGGCTCAGCTGAGGTGATGGTGGTATCTGCCCTCTACCATCGCCTCGTCTTGCCTACCTATCTATAGTATGGCCAACAGGCACAAGGACAGCAACATTCCTCCCTACCTACCATGCCTTGCTACGCTTCCAGTGCCCTGTCTCGCCTTGTCCTGCTATGCTTCCACCCACCCGCGGTCCAAACACAGAGCCCAAAAGAGAGTTTTGCGCCTTTTCTTCCCTTCTCGCCAAATTCCTCGCTATCCCGACCTATCATGCCGGCTCCTTTGACGTCTCCATTTCTCCGTCTTCTCCAACATAAACCCGCCCTTTTGCCCGAACGACATACTGTAGACACAGGTTTAATTACCTCAATTGTAGAAACCAAAGGGAAAGTGAAAAAGAAACGAAAGCGAGAATTTACCTTTTACCCCGTGGCTATGCTGTGTTTCCTGTTCGATGCTATCTCGAATCGTAAACTTCGATGGATGGATGGATGGATGGATGATACATACCCATGTACTCCGTAGAAGAGCTCCGTACCAGTTTTGCTCCGATCGAGTCCCGCAGATGGCGCTAAATGACTAGTAGTTAATTAGTGTACACTTACTCCCATTTTCTCCTCTGAGGCACGACTTGCTGGACCCAGGTCACCGCGGTTTCAAGAGGTGGCTAGTTGCGTTGCAATGCTACATTCAACTACCACCTTAGGCAGACAAATATATTGCTATAAGTTATGCAGTACGTATATGCGGCAAGTACAGATGGGCTTTAACTCGTCCTGCTAGCTATTTGCCTCTTCGAACATCAAGTCTAGCCGTTCCTGTTTGATGCTTCGGGTTGACTTGCAAGGTACGGGACGGTAGTTTGGGCCAGGAGGTGATCAGATATGCACGTCGTAGCTTTAGTTGGCGGGGAGAATTATCGTGATCTGTACCTGGATCTTGATCGGGATGTGTGCATGCAGGTGGTGGGGAGGGTATTCCCTGTCGCGGTGCTGTGCAGTAGTCAGGGGTCATTCCTGTTTGATATCTAGATAGCTTGCGGAGTGCATGTTCGGACTAAGAGGGGCAAGATGCGTCTGATCACATCGTTCAAAACTCCGAAGGGACGGAAGGGGGCCGCGAGTTACATATCTGTGGGACCTATTTGGTAGTTGTGATGGAGATGGCATGCCGTCAGTCTTTTCATACATGCTACACATATCCATAACAATCAGAAAGATGACTGACTACGGAGTACGCTTGTTGAATTACTCCCTATATGCCAAGCTGTCTGGCTATAGCAGATGTTACGACAGAAGATTAGAAGTCGGGTTAGAAAATGGAGCCTCAAACATCTACCCATCATCCAATTTTGATCCCAGATCCCTGGCTCGATTCACTTCAGATACCCTTTATACCCTGTTTTCATAACGTCATCCAGCTCTAGCAAGCACACTTAGGCTTGTCGTTGATTCTCTTCGCACCTTCGTACCGCTTCTTCGGTTGTGGGATGGGACTATAGGTATCATGGGGTCCTGGCAACGCGGGATTCCCATAGTACCAATCAGTTTCTTCCCTTAAACGAGGCTGAGAGGTCTAGGGTCTTTCTTTTCTCTCAGATCTCGAAAGGAAGTCGGTCGAACGGGTTCCGTATGCGTGAACTTTGTTAGCTTCTAGCTCTTGAAGCTTTTAACCGAATCATCGGTAGCCCATCAAGGTCTAAGTAAACTAGACGAAGAGGACGCGATCTCGGTCCTCCGATGTTCAAAAGGTAGTACGCACGGTCAACTTTGTATGATGGCCTGCTCGTGCCATGTAGTTGCTGGCCGTTATTTTGCCCACTTTGGGCTATGTTGTTGGCCGCCCGGATTGAGCAGGGTATGGGGAACCCGATCATGAAGGCTCGCTCGGAAACATGGATAAGGCGTTTGCTCTCTAGTTAGCTAGGTTGGGGTTGGGAAGCTGGGGTAGACATATCGGGTATTAGGTGAAGCCTACTCTCGGGGTGGGTAAAGCAGGATCAAGGGAGGTCCCTTCATGGAATTGACATAACCGTATGCTATAATTTGTTAAGAGGGCATCCAGTGTTAGTCTTTTTACCTCTACACACCGAATGACGTGCTGTAGGCGCTGGGTGGTAGAAGCTGAATGAACGGTGCATCTAAATATAGATACTAAATATCATTGTCACTTGTTGCATGCAAAAGTCCATATTCACCCAGGGATTGGCTTGCAGTCTCAGATACACTGCCGTCTAGTCATTGGCTTGTAGTCTTTATCTGCAGGTATCTATTCTTGACATGGACGAGCATGGCGTGCGTCTCTGTGCTACCCGTTCAGGTTTGTCGAGTGAGGAATCCTGGATGAACCGGTGATCGAGTAATTTTTGCCCCTATCCCAGGCGCCCTGTATCAAAATATATATAGCAACCAGTTATATGAAGGGGTCAACGCATCGTAGGTTTGTTTATGCGAGCTGGCGCGTAGGCAAGATGCTGGCGCTTAGGTGAGGCCGGGTATTATGGGACCAAGGCACTCGCAAGAAACGAGTTGTATATGCATATGTGAAGAAAAGAGTAGCACCTTTTAGCTAGGGGAGAAGCTGTTCCGTCAGGCTGTTGGTTGACAAAAATGTTGGTATTTAGATGGTTTATGGAAAAACTTCAAATAGTTATAAAAACATAAAAAAAAAACATTTACATATCGCCAACCAGCACTCTGTATCTCATGCTCTCTCCCTCAATCCAATCGACACTGACGTCTCCCTACAATCGAATACTATTTCTATGAGTTTGTAACATCTTCGGCTTCGTACATGCTATGAGATTCAAAAATGGCCATCTGTATATCTCATTCTACGGGATAAGTAGATATCTCGATATTACTATACTACATCATGGCCATAGAAACACTTGTTGATATTCCATATTCCCCTCCCGACTACCCTAGATCCCTCCGAACTAGGTTGAGTCGAATTGAAGGAGCGCTTGTTCCCCAGACGTGGTGACATAAAACCGTCCAAGTAGATGATAAGTACCTAATCGTTAAATTCGGTCCCGCGGTCCAGTATTCAATGCAAAGGCCAAGATACAATAATTGCCCAGAAAGCAGCTAAGGTCGGAGTATTAAAGATTTATGCACTGTATCAGATGAACGACGTTGAGCTTGAAATCAACTGTTATCGTGCATTGCATCGAGATTCTTTCAGCCATGCAAAGGCTGCACTCCCCGATACTAAGGACGAGGATATGGCTGCAGCTCTCAAGCGATAGTGAACGAAAGTTCGCTTCCTCTACGGAATACTACGGCTTTCTAGAACATCAGTATATAGCCAAACCTAACAATAGATGGTCTCCTCAAAACCGTGAACGACTTGGACGAAGAGATGCATCTCGCATGTCGAAGCACAGAGCTACTTCTATGTGTCGACCGCGAAGCCATACAGATAGACGCCTGATGCAAGAATATTATCGTCTGGAAGCCGAGAGTTTGGGTACAAATAGAATATGAAGTACATTAGTGACTGAAAAGAATCGATGAAATCTAAGCTACAGTGATATACTCCATACCTTAGCTGCACATGCATCAGACTGGCAGACCGACTGGACCAACTTGTTGGCGAAGATGGATCCATTATGACCTCGAGACTGCGGGGATTGACTCAGTACGATTTATGATGATGGCATTCGAAGGTGCGGTTTTAGTTCCGTTTCTCGATCAGTTCTATGTATTCGAGATACTCTAAAAGTGCCCATAGATGTGACGCGTCCCAAGCATCTAGATTTACTCGACATGCAGACCAACTGCTTCACTTTCACTGCCAACTGTGAAGGTCTCGCTAGGTTCCGAAAGCCGATTGGAAAGAGTCAACATTCTGGGCTGTCAGAATGTCCACTATTCTTTCCCTTTATTTTACCTGTCTCAATCTGAAGGATCAATGTGTTGGGAGGTTTTCCTCAATACGGAGCACAGCCGCGGAAATGCTAGTCGGCTGTAGCTGGGCGCTGGAGGCTGACTGGAAGAGGCGGATGCAGCATTCGGCATCCCTGAACCTTTTCCGACACTAGACTCATTTTCCGTGGCCAGGAGGTCGACGTTTATTCCATGACCTGGTCGTCGATCACATGTGTGACTTGCCTGCTCCGTACATCGCTGCTCTTGTGTATGTTTTTCCATTCAACCGGAAATCGCGGATAGCCATTTACTCAAGCGATTGGAAAGGGGGTGACGAGCCGGCTATTTATACACAGAAGTAAGACAAATGTAATATGTAAATTAATATTAATATTTTCGTCCTTTCAAGTGTCTATATAATGTATATAGTATATGGGCAGCGGATCCGCTCGCACTTACCGAGGAAGGTCGGATGTGACCGGTGCAATAAGTAACCTGGCACATATAGTGAAAAAATATGTGCTATAGTGCTGGCTGATAGCGGTGTGTCCACAGGATAGAGCATGAGACGCCCTACTGGGCCTGTTGATCTGCCGGGTGCCTCAGGTTACGTAAAGATATTGAGTTTGGTATTCGGCCTTTTTTCTCATTTTTCACCTTCCCATAGGGCACGCGGATATATTATCGACAAGCATGGCATGCCCCTGCCAAGCAAACGTTGCGGATAAAGTCTCCTCTCGAGCGAGCCCTCAACTGTCAAGGACAAGGCCTTTCTCCGCACGAACGGACCGGCAACCATACGGAGCGAGGAAATATAAACAGATATCTCTCCCCCTTTTCTCGGCACTCCATACTGGGATAGATATGGCTCATGCGTCCACATGTTGGTGGCTTCAGCTTCGATTGCTGCTCGGATGTAGAATTCAAAATTCGATAGTCATGTTATTTGCATCAGCAGATAGCGCTTGATAAGCCCCTCTTTTATTTGGCGTGACTCGCGTAGACTAGCTAGCGTACGGAGTGTATGTCGTGATCTTTGCAGAGGGCTGTGCAGTCGTAGTCGAAACATGTTCAGTTGGGACTTTTTCTCGAGAAGCGGAGAAACTCCGTCGAGAAGATAGGAACAGGCCTAGCTTGGGACTTTTCGAAGTTGAGTTCCGGCAGATAGCAAAGAGAAGAAATCTATTTTCCCCTTTTCGATTATCCCTCGTGAAAGGCTGTCTTGGTGTCATACACTCGCTAGGACCCATTGATCTTCCCCAAGATCAAGGATGCAGAGGGCGAAAGGAGTCGGACGGAGCATTGAGAGGGGTTTCAGGGACTGATAGGGCGCTTGAGCTGAACGGATAGACTTTTTCCAAGGGGCTTCTTCGAAGGTTTTCCTTGCGTGTGGCTCAAACGCCTAGCTTGGACCCAGAAAAAGTCTTAAGTTCCTCCCCCTTGACCAGTTTTGCTGTCATGCTCTTCATGGCGCGGTGGGGGAGGGAGGAGGATATACGAGATCCAACGACCGATCGTTAGGTGTGGCGAGTACGAAGAAGGGGGGGGAAAAGGGCTGGCGGCAATGATCTCCTCAGGTGATTCTTCTGTCCTTTCTTTTCAAGCCACCTTGCGTCATTCTCTTCTATCTTCAAGTAGCACGTCGGTTGATCGCATTTGGGGGACGGTTGCATCCTCGGGCGTCAACGCTGCAAGCTGGTGCAGATGCGAGCTCAACTATGCCGGATGTGGCGATAGGTCAATAAACAGAGAAAGGAGGTTTTCTTTTCGGAGTTTCAAAATGAGACCTGCTCGAATCAAGCCTTTCGCAGGTGGAGGAACGTCCGGCGCTAACAGACCACCAGAGACAATTATGCAGGATGGAGTATATTCTCCTTGGTCTAGCATCCGTGGTCTTCCGTGGTCGCTGTTTTGCAGTTTGCATTAGCGCTACAGGCAGAGTGAGTTGTTGCAGCGTGAAGGGGCTGGTTGGGAGTCAAATTTGGATGAGTCGGTTTATCGCTCGAAAATAGATGTTCGGGGTAAGATATCGATGTTCGCCTCTGATGAGCGGTCGGGCGTCTTCTAGCCGCCGGGGGATCTTCAAGCTGTGGCTCGATTTCTCACGTATTCGACGTTATATTCGTGGCTTTTTCAGATGGAAACGGGAGGGCGGCTAGAGGTACTTCTTGGTACTCCTTCAACCACCTAAACTGTAAGGGGGTGGAAGTACTCTGAAGTACCTCCTTACCTAAGCACCTGATCGGGCAACATCAACTTCTCGCCTTCGACTTCAACTTCTCAACTTCCTCCACGCATGCAGATAGACGGAGTCACAATCACAACGCAACGCTCTACCGGCTGGATCTCATGTCTTACCCCGACGCTTCAATGCACCCTATCCTGTCACCCAGTCTGGCAGGGACGGGAGGAGTCTGACGACGAGCTGAACGTTTCAAACGCGGCCTCTCAACGCAATGCGCTCTGCAGAGTTTCAGTCTGGCCTGCTCCCCCGACTTATAACCAATAGCGCCCCTAGAAACGGCATTTCACCTCGGCGAATCGCCCTGTGTATAGAGGCATTAGCTGCTAAATTTAGCGAGGGGTTGCTTTTAGGACCTATCTAAAGAAACATTGCCAGCCTGCCCCCTGCGCATTAATGCTGTGGATGCCTCATGCACGCAACCACACCACAACAACACCCCCTTGATTCTAGATCCATGGCTCCCCCCCGGCGGTTATGAGATAGGGTTATACCTCTCCTCTCTGGAGGATGTGCCCTATTTGTTTTTTCTCCTTCTTTGCTTTTTCTTTTCTTAACTTACTTGGGACTGGTCCAAACCACCCCGGCGCTTCATTCCGTTATGGGATAGGCCTGCCAACCCTATTCGGACTGATGCAAGCTCTGCTCTACCCTGTCGCCTGCCCACTCTGGCGCGAACTCTGGTCTCCAAATTGATGGTCAGCGACCACACGTTCCGCTGCTGGGCCGGCCAGGCCAGGTACAGCGCGAAACAAACCATCAACTTTCGAAGAAGCACCAGTGGGGAAACTTGCATCCCTTTTTTCTTAGCTGTGGCAACTCTACTAGTCGCCGGCACCCTATGGGCGGGCGGCATTCTTTCAATGCGAAACGAAAGTGCGGGAATGGCTACTTGCTTGCTCTTTGTATAGCCTGAACTGGGGACATATTAAATGACCCTCAAAGCCCCCCCGTTTCTTTGGTCTCTTATTCTCTCTCCATCATCCTTTTTTTGTTTCCTTCTCCCCCCTCCCCCATTCACACTCTTTATTTGCTTCCTTCGTTTTTGACTGAGGCTCCCCTATATTTCTATTCCTATAGGGGTATAATAACCACTATCACTTATATTACTCTAATCTTAATATCGCTGGCTCGAGTTACATTAGTGCCGTCACTCGTTTGACCTGCTTCCCTCGGGAATCCAATCGTTCACACTTGATTTATACATTCACTACATATCTTTTACCCTTCCAATCGCCATGAAGACTACCGCCGGAGCCTTTGCGCTCCTGTTGGCCCAACAGGCCGGCGCCACCTACATTCCAGGAGGTGCTGGTGGTAGCGTTGGCGGAAGCGTCGGTGGCAGCGTCGGAGGCAGCATCGGCGGCGGCGTCATTGGAGGAGGCAGCGTCGGAGGCCACGTTGGTGGAGGTGGCAGCGTCGGCGGCGGTGTTGGCGGTGGCATCGGAGGCGGTGTCATTGGCGGCGGAAGCGGTG
>JANTQJ010000818.1:0-10189 GCA_032989685.1 Arthroderma sp. PD_2
GCTTCTGACAACCCTTTGAAAAAAAAAAGCCGTCTTGGGGGAGTCTGCATATGGCGGCAGTTTTATATATCGACATACTCCCATATTCTGCGCTGGCACTACCCCGCGGCGGACGGATCAATGGATGCCATGTCCTGGTCGTCTACTGATACCCATTTATATATACGGAGCACCTTTAGCCCTTCCAAGTCATGCCTGAGCATGGTCACTTCGATCCGGCATCAGCAGCATCGTTGGCAAAATGGAGGGCACAGAGCGGGCGTTCGTCCAGCAGCACGCTCCTACCGTCTCCCATTGCCTCCCTTATAAGCCTGGCGACACAGTCGACCTCTCTCTCGCTGAGGTTTTGGACGTATTTGGGTAGTTTTGCGATCAACAGCGCCAGGGTGACGACTCTTACCGGGCTAGAGCTGAGTAGAGCCGTAGTCGAGGGTATATTAATACGCGCCGGACGAGACGTGGTGACTCGTAGCAGCGATGAGCATGGAAGATCTGAAGCAGAGTCACTCTTAGAGCGAAGCGTAAGCCCTAACCTGTGCCATCATGTCAAGTGTATGCTCTTGGAGAACTAATATTCTCTATTCACAGTTGGCAACTCTACATACGACTATTACCTCTGCTTCGTTTTTTGCGTCTGCGAGTTTCCATCTCTCCTCCGTCACCCTCTCCTCAGTGACATCATTCTCTCAGACCCTTCTTTCAACCCTCGACGCGATTCTCGGATCCACCGAGTCCTCTAGGGCGATTGCTGCAATAATTACTCTCATTCGACGCGAATTGCGGAATCCAGAATTGATCCCACCAGGGGAGACAGTCGGTGTTGGGGACTTACTTGTTGGTTCTGTAGGATTTGTGCTACTGCAGCGATGGGGCCGGAGGAAGACAGACAAGGAAATTAGGCAGAACGGGAACGAGGAAACCATATGGGATGTTGTTATTCTTGACAACGGATTGAGAGCAGATGTCGTGGGGACTCACCAGACAGCATACGGGAACGACATTGATGCAGCTGATAGCTCGTCTATACGACCTTCCTCTTTTCTTATACCCGATGTTGTGGGCGGAGATGAGAGCCTTGACACCGTTGAACGAGGGAATCCATCGCTTAGCCACCTCGGCCACCTTGTTCCTCACGTATCTCTCACCGCGGATCGTCAACATGAACTCGCTGACGATGAGATTCGTCGTTATATCGTAGAGCAACTACCGCGGGGTTGCCATGCAACTATAAAGACCGATATAGTCACCGCACGAACGATTACAGTGGACGTCTTTGACTCAGGATGTGTCGATATCGCTCCCCCACCTGGAACTACAAAGATCGAGGAAAGAGTGCAACCAGAATACAATCAGACGATAACAGGCTCAGATTTAAACGGTGAAGCTATACCTAAGCATACGGTCGTGTTTAGAACCGTATCAAACTCTGTCCAGGACTCAGAGTTGCGTATACCTTCTCAAGCGATTACACCAGAGACACAACACAATTGGCCACAGGTAGATGCTAGAGATAATACCCTCAATGACGATGCACGGTTAACGCCGTCCGCTAGCATTGAGACTAGCCCCCGGATGCAAACCAGGCCCATTGCTCGCCGACGGAGGAGCTCGGTATCAGATACTAGCGGCTCTGAAACCCCAAGAAGCCTCGGGACAAGGTCTTTTACACGCATAAGTAATAAGGTGAAAGCCAACGCAGAAGAGAAGTTTGGCAGCAAACCCTCCTCAAAGAGGCTATCTAAAGGGGCATCAAACCCGACTCAAGGAATACCCCCTAGAACCTCATCGGCTAAGGAGAGCAAAGCCCGGCTAAAAAACACACTCGGCGGCTTTCAGAAAGGATCAGGCACCAACAAGGAAAGGGAGACAACCAATAAAGCAGCCGTGAGAGGTTCGACAGCGTTGGCAGACGCTGCAAATAGGATTCGCCCTTTGTCTCCCCAGAAAGGAAAATCCGCTCCAAGAAAGATGGAACGCGAAGCCTGCTCCAACGAACCTAACCCAGGAGGCTCGCTAGCATCTAGCCGCTACTTACTCCGTGAGAAAAGCTCCGAGTCGTTCATTGCGCAAACAGATGCTTACTCCGTACGCTCTCCAGAGGGCCGATCCAGCTCTCCCTCCTTTCCCAGGGAGCATATTCGTAGCAGCTCTTCCCTGTCTAGAGCGAGGTCTGAGAAAGATATGTCTGTCTTACTCAACTTCACTAGCCGTCCCGTTACTCCCACAATGTCTCGTCGGAACTCGTCAAAGTCTGCCGTTCCCAGTCTATACTCCATCGCTACAGGATCAGAAACTTCGCTCCTGTTAGCACCTCGAACAGGGAAGAGTGCATACGATGATAGTTCCGCTCTCTTGTCTCTTTCACGTACTGGGTATGTTCCAGGGCTGTACCCCTCAAACAGCCTGGTGCGGAACATACGCCGCTTCTCTCGCTTTTCGTCCGCATCATACGGGTCGAATTTCCTCAGGGTAATGGGCATCTCCATTGCCTCTCAGCAGCGATTTCAAGACCCTGTGGATCATCATGAGCATAGCTCATTTTCAGATCACACAGGACTACCAACATCAACCATTTTACTTTCGTCATTTGTCGATACAGCTGGTGGTACCAACGCTGCGGGAGTACCAGCCGAAGGGTTTCCTTTGGTCCATTATTTAGCCTTGGACCACGAATCTAAAGCTGCCGTTTTAACGCTTAGAGGTACATGGGGTTTCGAGGATATCCTTACCGATATGACATGCGATTATGACGATATCCAATGGCTGGGCAGAATCTATCAAGTCCACAAAGGAATGTTAGCATCTGCGAGGCGTCTACTCGAAGGTGGTGGAGGCAAAGTCATGGCCACAATCAAATCAGCCCTGGAGGAATTCCCAGAATATGGTGTTATTTTCTGTGGTCACTCCCTTGGAGGCGGAGTAGCTGCGCTCCTTGCAACACTAATATCACAGCCCCAGCACCCCGACTTACCTGGCCCGTCATTCGTCACATCCTCGAACCAGGCCCTCACTGGTCTCCTGCCCGCCACAGCCAACGAAGTTACCCACAATACCCAACAGCAAATGGGCCAGTTCTCGCTCCCTCCCGGGCGACCAGTTCACGTATATGCCTATGGTCCGCCTGCTGTGATGAATCCAGCCCTCCGCCTCGCCACTCGAGGATTGATAACCACAATAGTCAATGGGCACGACGTTGTCCCAACTCTCTCCCTAGGCGTCCTGCATGACTTTCACAGCGTCGCCCTTTCGTTCAAACGCGATGTTGCCGACGCTAAATCCCAAGTCAAAGCTCGAGCATGGGACGCAATCACGCGTAGCATCGCTAATAAGTTATACATGGATAACCCTATCTCAATTCACGCAGGTGATGGTTTGGGAGAAGACTCGTGGGCATGGAACACTCTCAAGTCTCTGCGGGAAGGCCTCACGGCAACGAAACTTCTACCCCCAGGAGAGGTATTCGTTGTCGAAACAATGCGTGTCCTCCAACGTGATGCCTTCACAGGAGATGTGGTTACTGGTGACGGATACCCGCGTCTTGGCCGGCCCGCCACTCGGGTTCAGTTAAAGTACATCCGGGACGTGGAGAAGAGGTTCAGTGAGGTAAGATTTGGATCCGGAATGCTATTGGACCATAGTCCAGCAAGGTATGAAACCAGTTTGGCAATACTTGCCCGGGGTGTCCTAGAAGACTAAAGACCGCCTTTCCTCCAACCCCCATCTTTGCACATATATTACAGAACGATTTAAACGATTTTTTTTTCTTTAAAAAAACATGATTCTGGCAACGCATGATTATTTAGCCCACTTTTGTGATCCAGTGGCATTCGGAGCATTTTATTTTTACGCGTTTGGTTTTGGCGAATATATAGAAAACTGCATTTTATATCCCCCTTTATGAAGTTAGCGTCATATGTAAATACCCTCTTTAGATTCTCAAAATATAGCAAGTTATATATAAACCAGATACAGCCTCTTTGTTTCCATCAGCCAGTGTCTCCTAGAAGAATTTGAGGAGGCGACCGAGGGCCTTATAGAGCTGAGCTGCATAACTACAAGCATCAGAGATATAAAGAGACATATTCCTGCAGCCAGAGACTAGTCGGTCCTCGAGCAACTGCCTAAATATGCGAGAAGAAATTTGTGTATTTCTCTCCCAGGGGCAGACAGGAAATTCGAGGGAGCGTGAAGAGATAGGATGCAAGGGCTTGTATTGTGATAGCGAATGGAGATGCAAGTTTGCAGCCCATCAGCCTCCTTTCTATCTATTTTGATCCTGATATCCATCTCGCTACGGTGATAAATTCGTACGGGTATCACTTAATTTCTCCTTCGCTTCTCCCTTCGTTTACCCCCTTCGCCCCCTTCGCCTCCTCTTGTACCCAGGCCCTTCCCGTTAACCTTGTAGCTTTCATATATAGCTCGGGGACCTCTAATACTTCATAGGCAAACAGCGTACTAAAAGCCCATTCAGCACCAGGAGAATCAGCGAAGTTCAATTGACTGTTATGCCTGTCCGTGCTAGGCTAAAGTCTAGCCTTGAAGGCCAAGAAGGGCGAGGGAAGCCACTCTACTTCTGCACTTGTGCCTGACCTTCTAGTTGAGCAATGTTCATCCTGTGTCCTTCATGCGCAAGGACAGCCAGGTTGGGAAAATCCGCATATGGCTGGGTAGACAGACGGGTATGTTGGGCCCCTAGCTGCAGATCGAGGATGTATTGTTTTTGAAGGCTTCCGTTCCGCAATCGAGGTGTCCCTTCAACCCTGCCTCTCGTTCCGTTGTTGCTGCTGGTATAGCTCCTTTTGCCGTGAAAGTTCTGCTTTATCGGCCTGCCTCGCTTCAATTCCCTTGATTTGCTGCTCTAGTATCGCGCGTTTCGCAACCAAGTTCTCCCTCACCACCAAAAGCGTGTTGATTTTCTCCTCTGGTGTAGCCGCAATATTTCGTTGTATTCGCTAAACACACACCCAGAAAAGGCAGAGCTCATCGTTAGTTATGCATCACCGTAATTGAATATAGATTAGGGGACGACTGAATGAACAAGTAGTTGCTCACCTGCTGTTCATCCTGGTTCATTTTCAGGTTTGCGCCCCATATTGCTCCAGTAGCTGTGATAATGGCGACTGCGCCAGTCATTATCTTGTTTTTAGCTTGCGTTGAGATAGCCATGGTCCTGAATTCCGCGGAGCCAACACTCAGCTACCTAGTTTCATTGGCCTAAGGAGCAAGTATTGGTAGAGAATATCGAATGTTCGTCTTTTGGAAGTCGAAAAAGCCGCTTTGAAACTTTATAGACCTGGTCTTGGCGCGTCTTTATTTACAACTTCAGCATCGACAGCTGAACAACTTGAACAACACGAAACAGATAACCCGCCATATACCCTCTAAACCCACGATAGGGGAAGCCAGAAGCTTTGAAAGCCGAAGAGTAGCCGCTCGCACAGCGAATCTACTGAAGATGAACTCCAACCACGCACAGTCGACCCTATCACCAGCCAAAATGCGGCAATACACTCACCTCCACGCCCAACTAGCCCAGCTGAACGCCAATTTAACCGATACGCAGAACCTCATGCGCATGACGAGTGCTCAAGCAAGCGATCTACGATTTCTAGGCGGCTACGTAGGGAGCCTGTTTATGGGTGCTGCGAAAGTCTTAGGCGAGGAGGGGATCAATGGGCAGGACGACAGCAGCAGCAGGGACAAGAAAGATGGAGCCAAAGGAGGCGAACCTACACAGGAGGAGGATGAGAATGGCGATGAGAGCTAGAGTTGGATGCCAGAGAAAGAACGTCAGTTATTCGAATCTTTGATGTGGGGGAATATAATACGACAAGCATTCTCAAGCCAGGATATCGTCTCCGCCTTTATGGATTTTCCAGACTCCCAGTTCACTGGCTGTGTTGGTGAATTGTCAGTGCATTGGATGAGGGGGTAGATGAACCAAGCCGGATATTATAATGGTACCGAAAACGCTACACCCGGTCGACTCGAGTACCCCAGCGGTGCGAGTCGAAGAACTAGAGCTCAACACAGGGCAGCTGTTGCTATAGTGGCTCGGTCATCGAGATATCACGGCCATCCCACGGACATATACCCCGAAACTAGGGTGGCAACTCATTGTTCCTGAAAAGTATACCCCTAGGCATATTTGCAGGTTGGCGAAGACAATGGTTAGTTGATGTTTAGCCATGTCGCCATGATGCTGACGTTGGGAGGGCAGAGGTCTTCGGGGGGAGACGATATTGATTACGTTGAAAATTTTTATGCTGGCAAGGATCCTGCAAGCATACCTTATCCTAAGACTCTACATAAGGCTTTTGCGGCGACAATAGCGAGATAGTACGATTTTGAGAGATGTTTAATTAGGGAGAAACACGAAGAAGAAAGTAAGTCTTTGAACGAAAATAATCAAAAAAAGTACTTTCTCTTTCAGAAAAGTAATAGCAAGTAATTAATAGCAGATGCACTCAACGCACACTGTGTCAAGCCATGTCAAACAAAACCAGATAACCCGCCAAACACATTTAAAAGGAGACAGAAAAGAAAGAAAAAACGACCCTAGCAGCAAAGTAGGACAGCAAGAAAGGCTTCAAAAAGGGCAAGAGTTCAAATGCAGAGAAAGGAAAGAAAATTGAACAGAAGAACCAGACAAACACAAATCCCACGACGTTGATGATTACTTTCCCTCCCGCTTGGTCCCAGGCCCGATCCTCGCGTCCCTTCCCACTCCTTTGTTCAGCTCATAAAATTAAATGGCAAAGAAACATAAAATAACAAGGGCAAACGGGCGGAAGAAGTAAAGGAAAAACACAGACAATGATCCAAGCCCCTTTTTTTTGTGGAGATGCGCCAAAGGAATCCCTGGTTCTACCGATGGACATATCGGTATTCTTGATGGACGAGGTAGTAATTACTTCAGTATGTAAGCTATTATAAGGAAGAGAGTGGAGGAAGTAAGACACAAGTCGACTGGGTAAAGGAAGGGAAGAATAGCTTGTGTACAGAGAGGGAATTAAATGGCTTAGGGAAAAAAACACAGAACAAAAACATTCTCTCCTTGATGCAACATGAACAAAAGAAACAAGAAAAGTAAAGAATTTTGGAGAATGCCGATGTGTAGAGCAAAGGGATTGCGGTTTGAATACAACCAGAGAAGTATTATTGTAGTAGAAGTTAACGGCTGGAGGGAAGGATATCTGTCCAAAAAGGAAGTGTCCATTGTAAGAGGGAAGACAGCATGGAAGGAATGCTGTTGGCAGGTGTAGGAGTCTAGACCGTACTCCCGAAAACGGGACGCTCTTTACCGTGCGTTTCATCATTCTGAGGCGGTTTCAGGTCAGAATAACGATCGGGGACTTCAGGAGAGAGGAAGCCGGGAGAGGCCGAAAGTATTGGACGAAAGCTAATGCGAGTTATGTGGTGAAGGGTATCGTTAATGGGACGTCTATAATTCGTGTCGTGAAGGGATGAAGGTTCGGTCGGCGAAAAAAAGGCTTGAACGAGATTAACGGATTGCGGGTCCGCGATGATGGGGATCAAGGCTGCTCTGGCTACTATAGGCGGAGTTCTCTGAATCGATATGCGCGCTGGCACCACTATCACCACTCTCCGCGCTGGCACTCGCACTGCCCGTCAGACTTCGAATGTTTGGAGGACCTTTGGGAGGGTACGAATGATTGCTCACCCCGACATGTTGCTCGACCTGATGCGGCATTACAGCATTACCCTGACCAGGCGGATGCCTTGGTACAGGGGCTCTCATCATTCCTGGGGGTGATGGCCTCCCATTGTGTCCCATTCCATTTGGCAGTGGCGGTGGCATTTGGCCACCATCATGCCCCGTAGTTGGGCGACTCATCCTACCATTCGGAAGTGGAGGATGACCAGGAGACTGGCTGGTTCTTCGGCTTGGTGGGAAAGGACCGTGTCCCATCTCGCCAACTCGGGCCGCGGTTAACGAATTAGCTCTTGACTCGTTGTGCATCTCTCTCCTGTCGACATTGCCATATCGGTTGGATGAGTAGCTCATCATTGGGTTGTCCAAAAGCGAGTCATGTATCCCAGGTATTTCTTCCACTATCCTTGCGCTTGCACGATGTCTCCCACCGCCAAAGTGTCTACTGAAAACGGAGGGGGGGCGTGAATTGTTCAGTTCGGGGTTCTTGCGCAATTCTTTTGCTGGTGCTGTCGAGACTTTCCTATTCCTTCGAGAAGTTACACTCATCATGTCGAAGTTATCTGGATCGATTTGAGGAATAGGTGGACCACGGTGGTCTGGCAAATCGTAGCCATCATCGTCATCGTCATCGAAGCCGCCCCTAGTTGATGGAGCCCTTCCACCGCCGCGACGTCTCATTTGCATTTCTTGCTCTCTTAATGCTATTTCCCGTTGACGAAGCATGAGTTCACGTTCCTTTAGCGCCAAACCATTGGGTGGTGGTCCTCCATTCATGTGGCCATTGTATCCGCCATGCTGGGACTGGGTGTCGTCTGCCCCATCTTCGTACAATACAAGGTGACTAAATTCATCGAGCGCCGGGTCCTCATACGAGAGATCACGAGGAAGGCCCTGTTTAGGGCCGCGTGGCATATGGCCGTTTGCCTGGGGAGGTAGCGGTCTTGGATTATTGGCCATGGAGGAGGGTCCTCGGCGTGGTGGTGGCTGTCCCCGGTAGTTTCCTCCGCCTCGGGGGGCGCCATTCATCGGTGGTCTCGAGGGAGCGGATGATATTCGGGGTGGATGTGCGGAAACGGGCGATGAAGGTTCGGTTGGTGGTGGACGGTTTTGGTTAGTGGTATTGATGTGATGCAGCATTGCATATAGGGTCTCAACGCGGGGAATCTTTACGCCATTCTCAGTCGCCATTTTGACTGGAGTTCCGAGGTAGGTTTCAATTTCCATCGGCCGCCTAGCTTGGAAATCCTGATACATGATACTGATGCTCTCTGTTGGGGCGGTCATGGCCTGAATGGTCTTTTCTTTGAAGTCGTCTGCAAAGCTGCATCCTTGTGATTTAGCAATTGCAATCAACTCGTCGAGTACATCTGACACCATCTGACGCAGTCCAACTTTCTCTAGTAACTGGCTATGGTTTGAGGTCTCGAATAATACGCTGAGGGGGTAGAAAGCAATTGGTCTATCCAGGTTAGCATGACGAGACAACGTAAAGGGGTAGCATTGGCAAAACTTACCCAATCATGCGATCGTACTGCTGCTGGAGTATATTTTCGGATACCTTGCAGTTTACCTGAGCTGTGCCTAGGGTTATGGCCAAAGCAGCAGCCATATCATTCTGTATGGCAGTTGGAATCATGGCGTTTTTCGAAGCCGGCCCAACCCACATATCAGTTGAAGATGTGTGTTCAAACTCGCTCATACCAGTCTGTACAATATCAACCGCGGATACTAGCGAAAGGACAACATTCTTCGGAAATCTCTGCTCCAAGTGAGCCTCGATACCTATTGTGCTAGTTGTGTTGACAAGGATGCATGTGTGTTGCGGGGTGACGACGGATTCGATAACACCAGCGAGATCGTAGACATCAGGAAGGGCTTTTACGCAGAGAATAACGTAATCGAACGACTGTTCTATAGCCGCGCCTTCCTCTGGCGTACGGACAACTGTTATATTTGAGATTAGCATGGGCTGTTTCGTCGTTTCAAAGAAGAAGAGAAAATGTACCATGTCGAGGCTTGAAGCGTTCATTGCCAAAGACTTTCGACCTAATTGTAAAAGGAAAAAAGTTGGTCAGTCAGGTACCACAAAGGTGATTTGATAGGAGAAGCTTCGGTCGACATACTTGAAGGAGACTCCGTATTGCTGAACGGTCTCAAAGCTCGACTTCCATACCAGCGTCACATCACAAGAGTGTGTGGCCTGTAGTCTCCAGGAAAGAAAGGCGGACACCGCATTACCACCAACTATGAAATAGGATGTCAGTCGGCCCATTACAGAAACGCGGTCATCAAGCAACTAGAAAAAGCAGGGCGTGTGTGATGCCAGGGCAAGGAAGTTCCAGGTTTTATTTTTTGGTTTCTTTCCCCCCTCCCTTGGAAACACAAGGTGTTGTAAATGGTGTAAAAAAAGTGAATAGCAGGACTGCAAGCTGGCGAGATAACGGGAGCGAGGGAGAGAGGGAGAGAGGGAGAGAGAGAGAGAGAGAGAGAGAGAGAGAGAGAGAGAGA
>JANTQJ010000819.1:0-10154 GCA_032989685.1 Arthroderma sp. PD_2
CTTCTTTGGATCCATTGAGTAAAATCAACAACCTCTCACCCAGCAGTCTGCATCTCAACAACAGATGCAGCAACCACAGCAGAACATGCAAAATATGATGCAATTCCAGCAAACGGGCTTCCAGCCACAGCAGACTGGCTTCCAGCAACAACCTATACCTGCCGAATTCATGCAAAACCAAACTGGCTTTGCCTCTAACCAGACGGCGCAGAACAATCCATTTGGTCAGTATGATGCTCAAGTGCAACAATCTCAGCAGCAGCAGCAGCATCCACCAGCACAGCCGTTACAAGCCTCTCATACGGGTGCTGGATTCGGCGGCTACACCCCTCAACCGTTCCAGAGTTCCTTATCACCTATTCCACAGAATGGAGCTGCTTCCTTCCAGCGCCCGATGACAGCAGGGGCAACACCCCGAGCTAACAACCCATTCCGACAATCCATGCTTCCCCCCGCCGACCTTTCTCCCTCTCAGTCACAATCCTCTTCTACCACGGCAATGAAACGACAATCTACCAATCCCTTCGCAAAACCTGCATCAAATACCTCCTCTCAATACCATATTCCTAACCCAAATCAATACCCCCTACCAACACCATCGCCAGACCCTTCACAGCAACAGCCACAGCCCCTCCAGCCTCAGCGAACAGGGACAAACCCGTTCGCGCGTCCCCAAACGCAACAAAACCAGGAAGCTCCTCCCGCTCAACGCCTTCAGCCAAACGCAACTGGAAGCACGAATCCTTTCCGCCAAAGCGCCTTCATAAACCAGCCTACCGGTCAGGGGTGGCAGAATGTTCCACAGGGAACAATTGGCGGATTGGAGAAGTTGGAGACTATCCCTATATTCCCTCGGCCGGGACAAATGGCTTGATAGGGGTGGCAGCCTTCCCCGTTGTATTCTTTTTTCCCTTCTCAACCATCATCATCCGTTTTCTCAATTTTTCATTCCCTGGCTTTCATAATTTTGGGAAAACCCTGAGCGTGCATCTACATGGGAGCTACTTTTTAACCTGAGGGGGAAACAAATCACGTCCTGGAGACCGGCAAACAACCTCAGTTGTTGTTATTCTCTATTTTCCGTATCATTGATATCTTTTCTTCTATATTCGTTAGCTTGCCGGTTATTGTGCGCGGTTCTAGACATTGTGGCCTCTTTTTTTCTACCTCAAGTTCTCAAAATCAAATCAGCATTGTTATACTATACCTTTTTGTGTCTGAAAGAGGGCCAGGATAGCAGATAAGTTTATATAGCTCAGCATCAAGCTGTGTTTTTACTTGGTCGTGTTCATTGCTGAAGAAAAACGTTGATCTCCATTGCTTGGTGTCTCGTGATGTCAGTTTAGTACTTCCGCCAAGTACGAATTCACGAACTTCGTGATAACTTTGTATGAAGACGATGTCTGCCCAAATACCATTTGAATGCAGCAACGTACAAGTTGTTCAACTACTCCAAAATATACAACAATGATCGCAATTATTATTAAAAGGCAAGACGCAAATTATCCAAAGCCGCGAGAGAAAAGCAGGCAGTTTTCTAAACCACCTCCCGCTCAGTCTTCTTTCGCTGAGACCTCAACCATGGTAGCTCACCCATGGGGAATCTCACGAAACTATTCTTCGGTTCTGCCATTCCAGCCAGAGCACAGTACCAGGCGAGCAAAGCAGCCAATATTCCAAAAAATCCGCCTGTCTTGATAAGTGGTGTGTATATCTTGCCTGGCGAGGATTCAATGAGATGACCAACACCCAGAAACAAGAACGCGAGATCCAAGGTGAGGAAGAGAAGGAAGAAGGCGATGTTCGTCTTGAGCGTGCAGACGAGGCAGAGCGTTGTGAAGATCCACCAGGACTAATATAACGGATCACCATCAGCAAATGGTTAAGAAGGGAGGATGGATTGGGGGATATACCATGAGCCAGAAACCAGTTACGTCGTTCAATGCGGTTGTTCCGTTGGCCTTCTCTATGTTTGCGACGATGTTGAACCCGCCTGGGGTAAAGATGATGGCATAAGAGATCCAGAATCCACCATAGGAGGAGAGAGCAGTCGCTCCAAAAGTGTTTCCAACAGCCATCTCCCTTTACACACTTGCGTCAGTATGATGGGAAGTTAGGTCATCGGTGAAAGTGTCAACTTACCACATCCCCGCAAGAAGTTGCACCAAACCACCGTAAGCAAAGGCCGAAGCGACAACGAAATGTGGTGCTGTGACTCCGCGAGCCTGCATGTTGATAAGACTGAGGATCATGGTGGTGAGAGCGAAAGCGGACAATCCCAGCGGTGCAGGGTTTGCGATAGTCTGGCGAGGAGCTGGTGGTTGCGACGATGTCTGGAATCCTTTACCAAACGCAGATATGTTGCTGTTACCGTTGGCTAGAGGTCCGTAGCCATAACGAGCTGCTGCCTCTGCCACTTCTCGCTCTTCCCCACGCATGGTCTCCTGGTTCCCTGCCTGTGGAGAGCTATCATGGGTGGTGGTCGCATCTATGGCGTACTTATCAGGCTCGGATGCCATTGTCCAAAGCTATTTATATGTTCCTGTCTGCTGGTGGTAAGCTTCTACCGTCTCTTCTCTGTTTCTGGTCTTCTAAAGAGATCGTTTTACGAGAGATGGATTCGGGGGCCATACCTGCCAGAAGGAAACAGAGCTCAACGTCGCACTTGATTAATAACAAGAAAGGACAAGACTGACGAGCTGCCGAAACAAGGAAAGAAGGAAGAGCAGAGAAGAAAAAGATGTACAGAGTAGGCGGGGAAGCAGCGGTATTTAATATTTAAGGGATGCCACAGCTGGCCTGAAGACAAGGTCGCACTCCCCCTGGACCTTCACCCACGCGGCGAGCTCTCTGCCCTTGGGCCTTCATGAATCTCCAGGATGTCTTCATTACCCATTTTTACGAATTGGCGGAACAACTTCTTACTGGCAGGAGACCTCGAAGTCCTCCTCCAGCTCCACCATAAATAGAGATCTATTGGGAGCATCAGCCCTGTATAGATACATCCACACTCCCTGTTGAGTACAAACTATGGCGCATTATGATACAAGAGCGGTTGTCTCGACATGTATCATTAACCGGCACTTCCTGGCCACCGTTCCCCGTGCTCGAGGTCTGTTCACAGTAGAAGATCATCACTAAGGTGTGATTCGGGACGTTCGCTCGCCGGACTTCGAATGGGCTGAGAAAGCCCTGCTCGTCTCTCATAGGCGCACGATGTTGTATGGACGGAGTACATGCCGGGGTTTGTTTCCGCCCTGGTCACCAAACCAGTATGCGATATGAAGTACAAGGAGGGATCGAGACTGGGGTACGCTGGCTCATTTTGGGTTGTTCTCATTATTTAGACCAGGCGATGAAACGAGACCAAGCCCGTTGTTTGGGCTACAAACATCATCTATAAAAGCGCAAGGCTTCTCTACGGATGTCTCAAAGCCCCATCGCTGCTTACTCCCTCCCTTCACAGTATGGATTCTCCCTCTTTGTACGGAGTATCATGGTGGCTGTAAAAAAAGCCTCGAACCATGGGATAACCACTTGCATGCAGGATCGAGAGCTTGTACTCCGTACCCCGTCGAAGCATGAGACGTGGAGCCCAAAACCCAACAACCATCGGACGGGTTGACTTAACCCGAGGCCAGCAGTTCAAGTGGCTGGATCTGAGACTATCTTTCACATGCATGCTAACATCTAGAGTCCGCTAATGATTTTATACACACGGAGAACGGAGCGGAGTTCGTCAAGAGTACGCTTAAATAAGCTCGCGTTTCCCCGTACAAATGATGGAGAAGCGGCCGATCAGGACGGATGTTTGACCGAGAAAAAAAAACACAGGGGGTGCGACAAGAGCTTGGAATGTAGTGCAACACACAGCATTGCAGTGTGACCTCGTATATTGTTGAATGAAACTCTTGCATGCATGCTCGACTCACATAAAGACAGGGCAGGGGCAGATGGAACTGTTTGCTCGTTCCGACTTGCTGAAGTCAGTCCACGATGAGAGAAGTTTGCATCGGTTAATTAAGTCGGACAAGCATCCCCCAGCTGCTTATGAATATGACTGACAAGTCTTTTTTACCTCAAGCATCGCGAGTGGCTCGAAAGGATCGGGGTTAACTATTTTAGCTCCTGACTTGCATGACTAGCTGGTGGATCGAGTGGGTGGATTTATCGCTTGCACTAAAATATATTTAAGTGATGCAGTTTCGTAAATTTTAGTCTCGACAGGTGGTATGCTTGTTTTGGTAGCTAATATTGACTCCGTAATGCAGTAAATGTAATAAGAGGCAGCAGGGTCATGGTGGTGCGGTAGATGTGCCTATCCGCTCTTCTTCCGTCGACAATCTGTTACCCGGGCATAAATGGTTGGTATATCAGGCACAGGAACCGTTAATGGACGCGAGTAAGGTACAAGAAAGCCAGGAAAGTCTAGGCTAGCTGTGATATCTTCTATCGTTCTGTTATCCACTCCATCTCAGAAGCGTTCTGTATACCCAACAATCCAACCGGTCATCTGGTGTGCGTTTGTACAATGTATATCCCCTGGAAACATGCACAAAATATAACGGCCTGCCAGTTGAGATAATCAGATGACTCTCTCGCCGCCTCTTGTTGAACTAGTCTCTAAATACCGGCGCAGACTATGCATCTCTTCGTTGAGGGATACCTGGTCGTTGCATTTTCGAGCCGTGGCAAAGTCGATTAGAACGGCCTTTGACCCTTGAATAAGAAAGTTGAATCGATTGATGTCACCATGTCGGATCCCCAGTGCATGTAGCCTGGATAATGCCCGCTGGCAAAGCTCTAGGTCCTGTGGCCCTGCATGCCGTCCGCCAGTTATCCGCTCGACGATGAATCCGATCACCCTGCCGTCCTCAGTCAAATGACCGAGGAATCGGGGCCCGATGTCGTGGCCCTCAATCCATTGGTATGCCGTTGTCTCGTCCTCGAGATACCCAATCTCCCACTCGAAGCGTGCGAATTTGATGACAGCATCCATGCCAGGTGTCGGGGACTTGATTGCATAGAGCCCTGAGTTGAGCCTCTCTTTTATCTGGATATCTAGGTAATCGATAGATGTTCCATGCCATGTGTCATTAACTCCAGGAAGTGCAACGCGGCTTGCGTGCGCGAGGTATGGCGCACCAGATTTTGGATCTTTGGTAACCAGGGCTCCGTTCCAGTTGCCGACTGGGAGATCTGGGAGGTTTGACAGCAAAGATGGACCGAAACACATGGTTTCACTGCTATATAAGCCCGGGTCGATGGTGAGATATCTGATCATTCCGTCGATTCGGAGTCTAAAATAACTCTCGGTATCTTCGTCGACTTCAGCCTGGAGCAACTCCCCTCTCTTCTGGTTTCGTGTCATCGTGAGTATTGGTCAAGTAGGGTGTAAAGGTGCTCAGCAGGGGACTTTATTTCTTTCGTGGTATGATATTGGAAGTAGATAGTGTTATGCTTGCTGAATTTTATATGGGTTTTAGAGCAAAAACCCGAAATATAACCAGTTTCGACGCAATAATAAATGATCTGCTGATATTGACTGACGCAACTGTTTACGAGAGCTGATAGTTGATTTATGCCATTAACATCTAATTCTATTTATAGCAGATGTTTAGATCTGCTTGCCGCCCATCCAACATCCTAGGTAGCAGGAGTAATCTTACGGCATTCAATTCTACCTGTTGGCGGCGCAAATGGTTCCATAACTTATGGCAAATACGTCCAATGTCAGAAGCAGCCTCAGCTTTAGAATACGAACTATAAACACATCTACCTCCACTGCTGCTTGTGAACAATACTTGAAGCAGCATGGATAGTAGCGAATCCACTGCATTAAGATATTAGCGCTCGACGGGGAATACGTTGGCTTATTGAGTTAGCAGCGGATTTGGGCCCGTGGTTATGAGGATGGCTTCTCCAAAGGCGCATTGAGTACCTGATATCATCAATGCGAGCTAGAGCCGAGTCATGCAGCATCGGTATCACCTGTTGGGGGCCAGCGCTTAATGCTTTGCAATCCTAGTGGTAGGACCCGAAAGTGACGGGTTAATGGTTTCAATACATAGTTATACCCCCTAGCGCGAGGTGGGCGGTTAGTTAAATGGGGATATCAGTAATCAACAGATTACTCCTGGCGCTAATATGAGAAAGGATACTGGCTCCCTCTATAGGTTAACATGTAGTGAAGCTTGGGTGCTGGCTATTAATGGAATTGGGGTCGATTTGTACGGAGTAAGTGTTGTCAACATCTGTGAGAAGCGCCATGGTTCTGAAGGGAAAGGGATGCATGCAAGTACCTTCTTGCTCTCAGAGCAAAAGGTATATATTTGCCCATATTCCTACTAAAGGCTTGCTTCTGGTGAGACCCTCCTCATCTATCACCAAAGATTACACCACTAGAATACTTTTGAACCCTTCTGAAGCCCCAAACGAAAGTAGGTTGAAATATAAAACCCCTAGCCTTCATTCATTATCAATCAAAGATCTGACACAATCTACCAGACAAAGCCGACAAGAGAACACAAAAACAGATCTCAATAGCCGCAAACCAAGCCTGAAAAAAGTAAGAAAGCTCAATGGTCCCTTCTCTGTAATGCACGCTAACAAATGATCATATTTGTCAAGATGTGCACTCAATACTATCGACAATACACTTGTGGCTGCAAAAGGAATGAGGAGTTTGTACAGTGCGACGCACGTAGTGGCACCAACGTCAAGTGCGCCCGTGTTAGACACGTAGCAATGGATCCCTCTGCCAATATGTGCACAAAACATATGGTGCGGCCTGGCAAGGACGAAATGCGAAGAATCCCGAGGTAGCAAAATGACTATAAAACAAGGAGATGGACCACTTGAACTGCCGGAACAGAGAAAGGGGCAAAGGATTCCTTGTAGTCTGAGTTATTCCTGTTTCCTCGAATACCCAGGTAGTCACCCGTTTTCATATTCGATGTTTGCTGTGATTGCCTTCTTTTGCATATAAGAGACAAGGGCGGCTGGATTTTCCTTTATCATTGTGCTAAGATTGAGTCACTATTTTGCTATGCTTTTTGCTTATAATTTCCCCAAACTCCTTGATATGGGCATCGAAGCTCTTCTGTATGAACTTGCGACGCCAATTGGTTGGCTTATCATAGTGATTCTTCTTGCAACCGAGACAATGGAACCCCCATTCTGGTGATTTTGCACAAGGCTGTAGAAATGGTGCCTGTACTATTGCCATGAACCGTTTCGGATTGCTTTCGTATTCATCAAATTCGTCTTCTGATCTGGGCCGGCGTGGCTTTGGCCCATATCCTTTCTTATACAGTGACTTTCGATCCTCGTAATCGTCTAACTTTTTTATTATCATATCCGATGCATATTTCTCCATTGCACCAACCGTTCCATGCAAGGTAACCCCAGTGTCTCGCGCAGAGGAATGGTCAACCAGTGTAAGCCGTGAGCTACTTTTGAGATCTCGTGGTGAATAACGACCTGGAAGGCTCCTCATAGAGGGTAAACTGCTGAGTTGCTCACGGGCAAGACCAAATTTTCGGGATGCATCTGATACCAGAAGTGGGAGGTACTCAGGATGCTTGGTGAAGCAGAAATAACAGGCGCGACGGCATGTCAGCAAATAGAGATATCCGCCGAAGTCGCCGCAAATATCACACTCAGCCGTGCAGAGAGTCTTGTAGAGATTTTCGCATGTGAACCATCTCCCAGTTTCTATGCTAAGAATCCCCCGTATTGTTTCTGGCGCGTGTTTGATGATTTTCTGATATTGTGGAATGGAGTCTGTGAGTTGTCTCGCTCGGCCATTGACGCGTCGAAAGTCTGTTAGGGACCGAATATCGAGCTGGACAAGCATCATGTGAAGCAGTTCCAAAGGTAGCTGCTCCAAGGCGCCAATATTGGAGGTGGTAACATGCTGGTGGCGCCCGTTGTCGAGCGGACAAAGATCTTCAATGTCATCTAAACGGTGGTCTGTACCCCGGATGGGGGAAGGGTACGTCAAATCGATTGCTAATTTGGCTGCTGCCATGCTCTACTATGGAACTGTGCAGCGAGAGCTGTGTTTTGGTATATGGTTCTCACTGCACGCTGAAATTCCTAAACGCGGTGGCTACTAACGCGAGCGCGCTTAGGACAGTCTGCCAAAGGGGTTACCAACAACGCTGGTGAGAATATATGAAATGCATTAGCGAAGGGGAAATTCAGCTATAGACAAACAGGCAGTGGTCGATGTCGCAAGCTATTGTGGCTCATTGCTATTTTTTCGTTAACTGATATATTGCTGTAAAAAGTATGGAGAATCAATATATTCGCGTTTTCGAGAACCACGTGACATTGAAGACCTGGAATCTTCTCTTCCTTTACTTAATTCTTGGAGTTTTGTTACTTGAGCGATGTTTAACGTCGTAAGGATTGTATTAGTTAAATAAACTAACCTAGAGCGGGTATTGAATGGGTACAGGACGGTTGTTCCCAGATGGCAGAGAAACCGCTGGTACACAGAAGATCCAAAACATGAGATAAAACATGGGTATCACGAGCCTCGGCGGTCCAATAACGCAGCCGTCTTTTCTAGCTGACTATTGAACATTTGAACCTGGTTTAACAATCCGCCGTGAAAGTCGGGGGTAGAGCAACTGACGTCTTGAGAAACAGTCCGTAGAAGGAATTCGAGGCCAACGAATGGGTTGGTAGAGTCAACAGAACCTCGACCACCGTTCTTCTGGCTTCTATCAACGGCAAGTTGAAGGTCATGAAGAGCATTGTTGATTGTTCCGTGCTCCTAAGTTGATAACTTATTCAGAACCACGTTCCTTTGATATTATCACTAAAGGGGAAATGGGGTGTCTTACTGTCTTAGCACTTTCATCTGCAGAAAACCTCCTCCTCACCTCGTCTGCGCGAATGGCAATCTCTTCCCTCTCCTTTCTTAGATCCATCAGTTGGTTTCTGAGCGCGAGTACCTCCTTCTTCTCTTTCTTTAAACGCATGGCAAGCACATAATTACTGTCCAGCAGTTCACTCATTTCGAATAGCCTGCCCTCTAACTCTGAACCAAAGGCCTCGACTGCTTTGCGCTTCCGAGTCCATTCCACTTGGCGAGCGCGATTCGACTCCCGCTCTATTGCAGATTCAAGCGTAGATATCGTCTTCTCTAGTGTTTCCCGACATATCTGGCTGAGAACGTCTGCAGCATTTACGCCGCTACGGGATAGTATTGGTGGGTGATGCGAAGGGGGTTCGTTGGGAGATGGATGTCGGCCATCTACGGGGGAAGATCGAGCAGAGTCTGCTTCACCGGATAACTCGTGTAGGGCTGAGGTGTTGTCAAGCCTGTGGACAAGTACTGGAACAGTCGATCGTCCCTCACCCTTGTATTTCTGCTGGCGGACTTTGCTCTTTTGCTTGGTAGGATTATCTGTGTTTTGCTTCTTCCGTTTTCGAGTTGGTTTTGGATCCGTAGATTCTTGCTGCGGGATCCTTTGTCTTGTAGCTGGACTTTCCTCTTCTTGAACACTCTCTGCTCGAGTTTCTTGGGCTTCTAGGGCTTCTTGTGCTTCAGGCGTTGGCGAGTGAGGTTCTGACTCCGGGCCACCTTCCTCACTCTGAACTTCTACGCTGATATCTGGTTCATCGATACTAGACTCGTCTTTTTCTCCCTCATCTGGTATTTCATCCGCCCTCTCATCGATATGCATTTGAGATGGATCTCGAGGTGAATCTATGGGTTCCTCGTCTGGCACGTTAGCATCTTCGGATTGATGCGACTCGATCCGGCCCTGCTCAGCATCAGAAGACAGATCTTTGGGTGGAGATTGTAGTTGTCCACGTTCATCCTCAAATTCGACCCCATTGCTCTCGGACACAACGGGGGGTTTGGCTAGACTTTTCCGTTTCTTTTTCGGGTGCTGGACCACCGACTTCCTCTTCCTGCGCCTCTGCCTTGGGTTTTTCGTGTGACCAGCGCTTTGCTTCTGTACTAAAGCAGATTCCTGAGCACTGTTATCTGGACTTTGAAGTCCAGGGGACGACGGCGGAGAAACAGACACTTCGATAGAGGGTTGTACATTCCGCGAAGGTAGCGTATTCTTGACAGGCGACACAGTACGCTTAACCGACGGGCACCTGCTCGTTGGTTTGCCAGTTTCTAG
>JANTQJ010000082.1:0-31167 GCA_032989685.1 Arthroderma sp. PD_2
ATGTTTCATGATAATATAGAGCCGAAAGTCCAACGTTTCTATTTTATATAGCGCCCCGCTCTGTTCTTTATACATAATCACCAAGACACAATAACAACTGGCATAAGACTGAAAGAAATTACACCAATGATATTCTTATATTATTGTCATCTATTTGTTAATGAAAAAGCAAACCGAATTAATTAAACAGAAAAACGACAGGGCAGATAGAACAAAGCACGCTAGAACGACGTGGATATACAACAGAAAAGACCAAAATTTGGCATAACAGGCGCTGACATGAGTTGATGTCCCTCAAAGAGAGGGCGTGTATAAAAAATGGGTGGACTGGATGACATGGGTTGTTGGGGTCACCGTTGTAAAATTGGTACACCCAGCCTCGTCCGGAAGATGGAGCAAAACAGCACGAACTTGCTGGCATGAGCATAAAAGAGTATTCGAAAAGCCACCACTCGATTCAATATTGTATCGTATCATATGTTGGTCCGCGTCACACTCATCAAGTAAGGAAACCTAAGCCGTCCGTCCGGAGATGGCCCATCGAACGAAGGGTAGTATAGGCCACAGGGCTCCATGATGGGGCCGACAGGTCATAGGAAACCTTCTAGGGCGGGATGACCCTACATATTGATTTCAAATGTAACAGCCGCCTCCAAGCAAGTAACCGGCTCTTCGTCAGCAGTCATAACGTCTGCCTTGACAGTGTATTTGCCCTAGTTTGAGAAGAATTCAAATTAGTCGTGTGAATATGCATTGCAAATTAGCAAGCCAACTCACTGGAGGAACCTCCGCGGGAATATCAACAGATTTGCTAAACACCATCTTGCCCTTTTCTAGGGGACATTCTAGCCCAACATTCCCAGTTTGTTCACATAGATCCATCTGCTGGTTTATTAACTGAAGGAAGCCATATTTAACCTGCAGCTGGACCTTGGCGCCTTTGTCAACCTGCTTCGAAAAGATGCCGGAGGCTTTGATCTCAAGGGGTTTGCCACTGTTTTACCTCAAGCGTTAGCTCTATATATACGAATAGACGCCTATTTCCGCCTAAAACAAGTGGTATTTGACTCGATAACTTACGGAACAGGTGGGTTTGGAGACAAATCTACCCGTTCGATGGTAAGGATGTTCGCCGACGGGTCGACACAGTAAGTCAGTGGATTAACGCCGGGTACGCGGATTTCGCCCTCTGTAGTTATCGGTATCTGTGATGGGATATCAAAGAAAGGCGAAGAGGGAGCGGATAAAGCGAGAGGAGAGAGTAATAGAGCGAGGAGAGCGGTCGAAGGGAACTGCATGATGACGATATCTTGGGTCGAGGGTTGACTGACTGCCCGAAACGGTGTGGTATGAAGTGTGGATGGATAAATACAGCTGTTTCTTATCAGCTAGATAAAATAAAGAGAATATTTTGTACAATATGGATATAAGTTGTCTCGAGTAATGCGTTGAGCTGGGAGCTGAAGTTGGAGAGCACGAAAGATGGGGTTTGGTGAGAGGCATGTCATGCGTCAGAAGCTGCGGTTAGTCAGCAAAAACTCAGATATCGGCTGCATTCAATCTTGAGCCTTACAAGTGGTTGGATAGAACCGCTCAAGAAGAGAGGAAATGGAAGCAAGGAGTGTTAATAGGACAAAAATTGTTTGGATTGATATTGTATTTGCAACTGAGGCTAGGATAACTTTTCCCTCGATACGATCACTCATTAACCTTCTATACAGCATAGGGAATCGAAGCCATAACACCGCTAACTCCAAGGAATCTCAATGAAACAGGAAACGTCATTTCATCATGGAAAAAAGCATTAGATGGTAGAAATATAAACCCTGAAATGGTATCAACTTGTACTTTCCTTAACGTCGCTGGGTCTTTCCGATAGTACGCTTGCCAGAGAACTGAAAAAAGGTAGGCAGTTAGTAACAACGCAAACGAGCAAAATATAGGATAGTGACATACCAGATGCTTAGGTAGAGAGGCAGGAGTGTGTCTGTCTGCCTCACCCTGTCTAGCCATACGATTCATCGTCTTCTGGCCGAGTTTCATGAGGCGTTCTGCGTTGGACCTGCTTGTCATGTTGGTCACACCGTCCACGCGACGGTTAGTAGCAACCTGGCTTCGCGCACGGCTGACAGCTCGTCGGAGTGCATCATGCTGTGATTCTGGGGTATCGACGTCCATAGCATCTGGCTCATCTCTAGTCGCAGTTCGGCCACGGGATTGAGGCTGAGATCTGGCACGCGAGGAAGATGACTTTGCTTCGTGACCAATCGAGTCGAGATGTTTCTCCATATCTGATAGTTTCTTGCTCCTCGAGCTTCGAGGAATAAGCGCGCGGTTCTTCAGGGATTTTCTCATCTTCGAATCGTTCATGATCAATGCTCGCTTTTCTCTAATCAGATCAGCTTTCATGCGAATTTCGGCCTCGTCTGCATCTTCAACGGATTCGTCAGAGTCGTAGTATCCCTCGCCTTCCAATTTTTCTTCCTCCTCTTCCAACTGTGCCAGTTTCTCCTCAATATCAGGATCAACAAAGTCGTAAATGTTCTTTCCTTCCCAAACTTCAGGCATCTTATCGTGTTTCCAGTCATCATCGGCGAGAAGGTAGCTCTCCTTCATGTCAAAGCTGTAAACACCAGCGCCACCATTCTCTTCTTCGATATCTCTTGCAAGTTTGCGCCTCTCGGGATCATTTTTATCGTATTTCTTGAGCATTTTAACGGCCTCTGGGATGAATGATTCACGCACTCCACCCATAGGTTGAGCGACGTGGATACGAGCCAGAACATCACCCAGTCGTCCCGTAGGAGCACCTGAGCTATTGGCACCAGTGTTCAACTTCTGTGCAACTCGTTCAGCAATGAGTCTGTCGCAAGCTGCATTTTTCACAGCGGTCACTCCCTCGGTCGTAGTGCATGAAAGCTGCAGCATCTCTACACCAGATGATTTGAGAACAGCCTGAAGTTCTTGCTGGGTCTCAGGGTCAAGGTCCTCTGGGCGCATGACATCGATCTTGTTGATAACGATGAATACGAGTTTGTTCGAAAACAGCGGCTTAATGCTGTTGAACAACTTAATCTGATCGATAACCGAGTAACCGCACTGTTCAGAAAGATCCATAAAGTAGAGAATGGCGGATCTCAGATGCGCAATGGCTGTAATCGACTGCATTTCAATGGTGTTCATTTCCTCAAGCGGGTGGTCCAGAATTCCTGGGGTGTCGATGGCCTGGAATCGGAGATACTTATAGTCGAAATGTCCAACAAATAAACTCTTGGTAGTGAAAGCATATGGCTGAACATCGACATCCGCCTTGGTGACGCTCTTCAAGAAACTGGATTTTCCGACATTTGGATATCCGCAGATGAGCAGGGTTCGGGTGTTGGGGTCGATAGCTGGAAGACGGCCCAAATGTTGACGGACTTGCTCGAGATAGAGAAGTGGATCTTTCAGACGCTTGCATATCGTTGCCATACGTCCAAGGGCGGCTCTCTTCAGTTGCTTGCACTGGAACAGCGATTGGGCGTATTTAAGCAGGCGGACGTAATCGCGAGAAACAGTCTCAACCAAGCGTTTGGCAGTCGACAATTGACCGAGCGCAATTCTGAAATGGTCGGCATCATATAGTGTGTTCAACAAATCCTTGTCTAGAAGACAGGGAAAAATCGGTCAGCCTGCAATTTCTATGAAAAAAAAATTCACGTCCAGGAGCTTGGATTCCCCGCTATTTCGACGAAGGGGATTCTTACGAAATGGATGAATATCCTGCAGTCTTGGAAACCCATCAAGAATTGCCGAAAATTTCTCACAGAATGTCTCGGAGGTAAATTTGACCTTTCGCGTATAGAATGCTACATGTTTGATATTTTATTAGCCAACTGGAGTGGTGTCTCTCTGTGTAGGCAAAGAAGTTCAAGAGAGCATACCTCTAATTCGGCTGATCTTGAATCCAGCACGGATCTGAGTCGGCAATCGCCTTTGTGTTCGACTCAAGACGATATCAAGGAACTCCTGATGCGTCGGCACCGGTTGGATCTATTCAAGCGCACAGAGTTAGACACAAATCTTCCAGCCCGTCAAGCAAATTTCAACCACATAGAGACTTCGTAACCGGTAAACGAAAAAAGAAAATAAAACGTACATCCTTCCAGGTAGTCTTCATGATGAGCTCGAGTTATCGTCCCTTGGTTTTGATCGAGGGGTCGAAGCTCAAGACGATTGTATCTTTTGAAATCAAAAATTCCCGACTTTATCAAGGTGGGAAACTTTTTTAATTTGAGATTTCGCCGCCAGAAAGGGAAGCTTTTCCCGAATACTTGGCCAGTTAAAACGGCAAGTGCAAGCTATCACGTGGTCTTATCGATAAATCGGGTCAACAAAATTCCGTTTACTATATATTACCTAATCACCCGAAAAATAAACGAACTCCAAGAGCAAAAGAAACAGTGATATTGCTATTGCTATTGTACAGTTTCATCCTTTTCGTCCCTTGATATACCTGCCTACCACCACGTCCGTCATGTTCATAATACGTAACAATGCTTTTCCACCGTCTCTGGGACACCGCCGCCAGGATTATAGAGCTCATGTAGATACGACGTACTCACACCACCAACCCCAACCCCCATTCAAAGTACCACAAAAGCAGTCACATATAGGATGAACAGCATATACTCCGCCACGTAAGAAGGGCTATTGACAAGAAAGAACATAGAAATATGGGTAACTCCAAGAAGAAGGATCGGCGCGTGAACGCTCAGTTAGCCTTGTTGAGCTCCAAGACCTATTCGAATGATATTAGCAATGGGAAACAGAAGCAATGTTGGAAAGATACGGAGTAAGTAACAGGGATATATTTACCAAGTCATTCCAGCCGCCGCCGCCAAAGGTGCATTTACTACGTCCAACATTCTCAAATCCTAAGCCGGTATAAAAGGGGAGGAGATGGTCGTGGGCCAACAGTACGACACGATCCGCAATTTTCGCGTCCTGGATCCGTTGAATGTACGACTTTATTAATACTTTACCAAGACCCTTATCCTGGTGCTCGGGTAGGACGGCGAGAGAGTGAATGGCAATTGTTGATCCCTGGTCCTGGTGGCCGAGAGGCTCCTCATCGCCTGAGCTAGGTAAGGTTGACTTCTTATTTCGCCAGTCCTTTGGAACCCCCATTGTAGCGTTCGTGATTACCGGTGAGGTTGTTCTCGTAGATAAAACGTGCGCAATGAGTATAGCCTTTGGCTTAGCATTGTCAGACGTTGCCTGTGGGATGGAGAATATTCCAAGAGACAGCTCAGGGCATTTCGAGAGGCGATAAGTTAACTAAGTATTTATGGTTAGCTGAGTCCGATAATGGCTGGTAGAGAGGTGTTGGCACGTACATGTTCCTTAGAAGCCCTCTCACTCTCAGGAAACGCGGCCTCAACCTTCTCACAGGCTTCAACATCTGACACCGAGAGTAGTTGGACATATGGGTGGAGTCGATCTAACTCCGACTTTCTTGCCGGCGCCCGAGACCGCATGTACCAAGGATAATCAGTTGCATCCGAATGGTCTACGGCTACAAAGTCGTCTTCTTCAGCACCAAAAGCACCGCCTGCCGCTGGGTATACCTCTTCAGCATCCTCTTCATCGTCATCATCGTCATCATCGTCCTCGTCGTCCTCTATTTCTAGTCCCTTGGCACTGGCGCCGTTAGGGAGCTCAGACCGGGGTTTAGCCCATAGTTTCGGGGACAGAGAGGTAGTAGGTCGACCTGCTAGGTTTGAGACGTCGTTAAGATGAACGGCATGGAAGGCAGGGGGGCTGGTATCGTGTGTTTCGTCGACCGGGGTAGCGGATATGGAAGTGCCTTCTGCCATGATAGCGGGTCCACGCAGGGTAGAGATATAGTATCAGTTATACCAGGGTTCCGCTTGAAATTCTCCTTACAGACTGCGGGTACTAGTTCATTCCAAGGCCGTTAGCATGGGTTTGAAGAGGCAGTATGACAACGCTTAGTTGGGAATTGTGTATAATTGTAATGCTAGCAAAAAAAAGGACAGAAAGGAGAGACAGTAAAGCAATAGAGACGAACACCACATCTAACGTATTTTCTTTTCTTCTTGTTCTACAGCAAAGGTGATTATTCAACGGCAACCGGGTACAGAGTATGAAATTGCCATATCACCGGGCCTTGCGCAGGAGGGGCCAGCCTCGCGGCGAAGAATCAGAGAAGAAACCTCGCATAGAAGCAGCCTCACCACGAGGAATCGTGAAGGGCGAAGGAGAGCCCAGATAACAGCGCAAGGAATTTCTACCTTTGAAATACTCTCCCACAAAGCTGTTCCGGCGCCGCGCTGGTGAAGAATTGAGGGGTGATCGACTGCTGTGCAAGTCTGTGGCGTCCTAGGCACCGAGTCTAACTGCGGGACAACTGGAAGATGGCCAAAAAGGAGCGGAGGGGTAGCGCGCGGGGACGATAAGGCTCTCGTGTCTCTGTGACTTCTGCGAGTCTGGTCGTGGTCGGGTGTATGCTGGGGAGGTTGGTATAGGGAGTGGTCGGGGAGGTGTGGAAGGTCGGAAGGCTTGACGTTTTCTAAGTTCTGCCGTCCTAATTTTTCACCCGCGGCCGGTCGCTGCGAGTCACGGTACTTGGCGGGGATACCTCAAAGATACTTCTTTCACACGCAGAATATGGCCGAAAATACAAGTAGCCTCAAAGTATCTCAGACGTCATGTCCAGGCCGTTGCATATAGCATCGACTGAATACATCTATATATAACATCCTTCACGCTGAGATATCTATTAGTAGATAAACTGAATAGGAAATAATACGGACTAAAAATTGATTTAAAAATAAAAACCCACCCCTTTCTATTATATTCGTACCTTCTGATTGGCTCAAATAACTAAACACGAACTACCATATGGAGCCCTGTGTCTAATATTGCTACTACTCACTCCTATCTCGACCCTTGAACTTCAAGATGTTGCTGTCTACATGTGGCAGGGTAAAGGATCTCTACATCTCGCCTAAGACCATTTCCATCAACCCCCCCAAAGAGAAGGCGTTTTCAAGGTCCAAAAAATCATGAGCTCTCCCATACTGTAAATGATGTCAGTTCCGAGCACCATGGAACCAAGTCTGTGCTAATGACATTTTATAGCCATAAATGTCTTTGTATACTTGTCCATTTATTTGCACAAGGGCTACAGCCCTGCCCTGAAATGGCGAATACATGAACCACAAGCTGACCAGGAGCAACTAGATGACATAGGGAAAGCTGACTATTGTTCGCTACCACATCACTATACCTAGGTTTGTCTTTTAAGAGAAAAAAAGAATAGTATCATGATCAACAGTAGATGTAGTCTATAGATAATTTTTCCTTAACGCAAAGACAGTATAGAATGTCAAAGACAAATAGCCGGATCACATGACAGGTTCTGGCCCAAGTTCATCACATGACTAGGATATATTCATAAGTGAATCCCTTATGTAATTCATGTCGAGATAGTCCTCGAACAATCTCATGGACTGTTAACTATTTGATCAATTCTAAAAGAATACCTAGGTATCAAAAGTGTGCTCAGGGGCTTATTGTGCTAGATATACTCCGTACGGGGTATGCAAAGACACGAACAACGGTGCTGACGTCGACAGACATATAGCCGGATAAGTATCCCAGACAGGGCCGGCTATCTCACAGGCATCAACTCCGTTCGGTTACAGTGATAAGCCCGACTGGATGGCTTCATGGAACAACAGCCCCTGCAGATGCCTGGACCTGGATGCTGATCGGGGTTGGTGAGTGCATGAGCTATGTACAGGGAAGCTGGATAAAGCCTGGGTAGTTTCAAGGTCCATTGAACAGCCCATGGGGCTCCCCTCTCCCTCTCTTCTCTTCTCTTCTCATTCTCTCTCTCACATATTTTCTCCCTTCTTGAGCCCCTGAGTGGTCATGGTGCTGATATAGGTTGTACACGCCTTACCCAGAGCAAGGAGATATCAAAATAGTCCCACCGCATGGTGACATATCTGTCCTCTACAAACAGACAAACGTCTTATCCCTGTCATCTCCCATAGAGACGAGACGGGAGACGCCTCGTTATGCAACATCACGGACCGCTTCCTGCACGATAAGTGAAATGTAGCAAGATAGGAGAGACGCCGTGGCATCGCCTTGAATCTTTTTTCTGCGGGGGGAAAGGGGCCAAATGTTACTCCAACAGCCCTTATTGTATTTTATATGAACGGCTGCATGCTGCTCGAGTTTCACCTCCCCAGCCAATAAAACCCACCCGGCTGCGTTTGCATCTGGCTGTTTGAGGAATGTAGAAGCAACCAGAGAGAGAAGCTGGCGCAGGAGGCAATAATCAATATGAATCAGTCTGCATGGATGGCGATGGCCACTGTTACTAATTCATGGGCTGCTTCTGCTCCATTCCCGGTGCTTCGGTGGATTGTCCGCTCTCGTCCTTCGTCCGACCTGGTCCCATAGAGTTAGTTAGCACACTTAGACTAGTTATCTATATAAATAACATCGTCTCTGGGTTCTCCATATCAGCTGCAGCTCTAACCTTCTGTCCCCTTCTTCTTCTTCTCATTATTCTTCTTCTTCTCTGCAACAGTCATCGACATCTTAGATACCTCCCCAAGATAAAAGTCGAGAAGTCGAAGAAAGTCCTTTCCAGCTTGGTGGGCGGGAAGAGCCGCCTGCGTCATTGCTTTTAGGGCTAGGTAGAAGCCGAAGGACGTCACGCCTTTTTCCTCCATCCTCCACATCCTCCACCTTCAAGAAGAGCTTTCTTAAAGAACACATATTCCGGAACGAGATACCAAACCTCCTTGGTGCTGCACACACACATAACATAAACATCCTTCTTTACTCTTCTACTGCGGCTGGTGCAAGATGTAAGTGCGCCCTATACTTGTCTACTCGAGCTTGCAGGGTTACCCCATACTAAACACAGAACAGGCGCATTACGGTCTCTGTTGTCGCGTCCAATGTCGCCATTAGCTCGGATATCGTCTCGCTCGATGTCGGCGAAGACATGACTCTAGCGGATCTCAAGGCTGTCATACAAAGCGATATCCAAATCCCGCCGCAATCACAGCACCTCTTTCACAACAACCAGCCCTTGACAGATGACTCGAAGCCGCTGGGACAGATAGGCATAAGCGAAGGTGATATGCTGGGTATGCAAATTCGGGTGCCTTCCCAGGGCTCTGGGCCGGGCCAGGGTAACGCCTCGCGTGCGGCGGCGCCGGGAGGAGCTGGAGGTGCACCACAGCAGGGCGAGTCCTCACGCGGGCAGCAGGCGATACCAGACCCAGAGACGATACGGCTGCATATGCTGGGTGACCCGAGGGTTCTATCGGCGGTTAGACAGCAAAACCCACAGCTGGCGGCGGCGGTAGATGACCCGCAACGGTTTAGAGACATGATGCTCTCCCATCGTCGTGCTGAGGCACAGGCTGAAGCGGCCAAGGAGGCAAGAATAGCCATGTTAAACGCGGACCCGTTCAACCTCGACGCACAGCGAGAGATTGAGGAGATCATCCGTCAGAATGCTGTTACGGAGAATCTACACACGGCCATGGAACACACTCCTGAAGGTATGTCTTTTGTGTGCATGCTCCAACGGCCCAAGCTTCACTTCTGACGAATGCCATATTAGCCTTTGGTCGAGTATCTATGCTGTACATTCCAGTAGAGGTGAACGGGCATAAAGTGAAAGCTTTCGTCGACTCAGGCGCACAAGTCACTATAATGTCCCCAGAGTGCGCGTCAGCCTGCAACATCATGCGCTTAATCGATCGACGATACGGAGGCATCGCAAAGGGCGTAGGTACAGCCGACATCTTAGGCCGAGTCCACTGCGCTGAAATAAAGATCGGCGACATGTTTCTCCCTTGTTCCTTCACAGTGATGGACGGCAAACACATCGACCTTTTACTAGGACTAGACATGCTTAAACGTCACCAAGCGTGCATCGATTTGAAAGAAGGCGTGCTGAAGATTCGTGATGAAACGGTTCCTTTTCTCCACGAAGCTGATATACCCAAACACCAGGATGAATTCGAAGACGAGCCCATGGTGATGGGACGAGATGGAGCTGTCGTTGGAGGGAGGACTGGCGCTGTCCAGCAGCCAGCGGGAGGAGTGGGTGCCCAAAGGCCTGCACCACCCTCTTCGTTGCATCCCTCTGCTCCCTCTACTGCTCCCGCCGGCCCATCAACGACTAACACCCCACAACAGCGGGCTTCCCGTTGGCCAGCTGACTCTATTGCAAAAATAACAGATCTAGGATTTACGCGGGATGAAGCTATCCAGGCCCTTGATGCTGCAAACGGTAATCTAGACGGTGCGATTGGATATCTCATCTAGGATAATGTAATACAAATTACTAAACGCAGTCACGGTCAATGATATGAAATGTGATAGGATACATGCATTTAACTCTCCATTCAATCGCTTGAAAATAAGTCCCGAAACTAGAATTTGTATGGATACTACCGAGGTAAAAGGAAATTGGAAATAATAGGGCCAGATAACATGTTGCATAACCAGGAGCGAGAATAGATCTCCAAGTTTTGAAATGCTGCTTTGTATGTTCATATAGTACATCATGGTTGAATGAGCAATACTCCAGAACCCTTTGCACGTTAAATTCATCATTAAATCGTCATCATCCTGGCGAGGGGGGAGTATACATTATTGTGTCGAGGGCAGTTTAGGAGTCGGGAGGGTTGGTAGGGTTATATTCCTCAGCAGCATAATCGCCATCTATCGACAACAACCCCATGGCCCAGGAAAGATGCCCTCCGCGCCGGACAGCGACCCAGCGTCTATCATCAGTGTGGTCGGGAACGATTCCCTCGCGATTATAATTGAGTCTTGGATCACATTCGGACACGATACGCTCGTGCGGCGGGCCTCGACCAGCCTCAAAGGCCTTTATCCAAGACGTTTCACAGCCACGAGCGATAGCAATAGGAGACTTGCCGCCAGTTATACTCGATATGTCTCGTAACATCGCCACTGTCCATGCTCGTTGCCCGGGGTCGACATATTGCACACCTGCAAAAAAAAGACAGACGGTAAGCTCGTTGAGGACCCCGGCTATGGTGACGTTTAGATTTGAACTGGCGGATGTGAACTGTTGCTGGTCATAGGGTATTGCAGCGGCAACTCGGCCGATGTTTTGCGCATATTGGGATGTTCGCGGGGCAGCGACCACGGCCGCCATGGTGGCTGCAGGAGGCATGGATGGGTGGAATCGTTGTATGGCGATGCGACCTGCATAATAGAGACCCCAGATGCAGCCTATAATATGTGTTCGGTACTGCAATGCAGGCCCAAACGGACTCGTGATCAATGGTGCTCCATCTGGGGGCAATGGGGCAAATGATGGACCCATGGCCTGTTCAAAGCGCTCGCATGCAGCTAGAATATCTTGCCACTCGGCTTCCGCCTCTGCTGTGCGAGCGTCTAGATCGGTCTCGTCGGTGCTGGAAGGTGACGGTGCTGATTGGTAGTTTGGCTGCCCAGCGAAGCCGGAAAGTAACTTGACTGGTCCGGCCGGCAACATGCCATACATGGGCGGGCTCTTCTCCCGATTTGTCTGCGGAGGTGGCTTTGGCGGGCCGCCAGGGGCATCCCGGGGTGGTGGGCCTCCATTACCAGGAGGGAACATATTTGGAGGCGGTCGCCATTCTCCCCCGTTTTCTTCCATCACCTTCAGTTTTCGCTTCCTGTCCTTCACGCCAAAGGTGGATATTCGGGCAAGGAGAAGGAGCAGATGGTCCATGGTTCCGTATGCTGCCTGGATCTTCCCAACAGGCGAGCGTGGTGGACTCTGTCCCCATTTATCATATGGTAATCTAGGTAAACAGTTAGCATCTCACTCTTCTCGATCTGGTCAAAGGGATGAGTACATACAGGAGAGGGTTCCCGCTAATCAAACTCTGGAACAGATCTTGCTTGCAGTAATGCCAATAGAGATCTGTCCGTATCCTGTAATCTTCTATATCCTTGAAAGTCAAATCAAGTTGAGGCTCAGGTGGTGTATCGTCGCTATGAATTTGGCCAACCACCCTATCGTAATTCACCTCTCTCCCCGTGATCGCACCTATCAGCTCAACATCAACCTCCCTTTCCAGCGGTGCGTAAACATCATTGTCAAAGAACGTCCCAAGACGAAAGTCATCAGCACGAGTCCACGATTTCTCGCCGGAAATCGATTTCTGTTTTCTCGCCATAGCTCTCATCGCACGGATACGCCTCGTCGTACCCACGAAGTCAATCTCTTGAATCAGTTGAGATGCTCCTGCAACATGGCTACCCCATTTAGCGTGTTCGGCACCCATGACTTCAAAGTAGCCTAGCAGTAGCGTTGCAGCGAGGATTGAGATTTGTTTTCTCCTATGTGGAAGGCCGACCGACTTGCTGACTCGTCTTAGAGCAAAATGGTAATGTTTGAACGCAGCGGAAGACGATTGGCCGGTGATGTTTGCAATATGGGCACTGCTCAGCGCTAGTATCGCGTGCAGCAGGCCATGACTTTCCAACGCCATGGTTGGCAAGGTATAGCTGAACAGACTCTGCTGCTCTGTTGGAACGGGAGAAGACATGAGCGGAGCCATGCCAATTTTGCGCTCGAATATCGATATAAGGTTGCCAACGGAAGTTATAAAATGGGAGAATAGTTTGGCGACCTCTGGGTCGATAAGGGGGGATGTTAATGGAGACGGACGGTATGTGGCCAATAGATTATCATAATTCATATAAGTCGCGAATGGCGGATTAGATACTGCGAGTGCAGAATGGTATGCTGAACCTCCTTCTACCCCATAGTAACCTGAAGGAGGAACAGGATTCGGGTCTTCCAACTCCCCATCTGACTCAACATCATAATAGTCATCACTCTCTTCACCAACATCGTGCATCGCCAGAGGATGTTGCTTCAGATCATCAGGAAAAAGCAGGGCCTCCTTCGACTCCAACTTGGGCATCACTGTAGAAACATTATCTTGTCGAACATCTGCACGTAAACCTTTAGTCAGTGCTACATTACTATGAATCGGTATGTGCCCATACATTCGGGTGTTGGCGTGACTATCGACGAAGGAGGATGAAATCCCTATGCCGTTAGCTAGATTGTTCGGTATTTCTTGTTGGTGAAAATTTGGGAAATGGGTAATCCTACTTGGAGTGAAAGCTGAGCTTGGTAGACGGCGGCAGCTTCATAGGTCTGGAGCTGGTCCGCATCCTCCCAGGTGGTGGAATCCTCGCCGCCATATTCCTGGTGGGGGTAAGGGACATTAGAAGTCACATAACTAGCGGAAGTGGCGGAATTTGTATAATGTTGAGCAGAGGAAGAGGACGGAAGATAGGAGCCATCACTATACGAGACGGACTCCCACGTGTACGGCTGCTGGTCTGGAGTGATGGAAGAGTGATGTGCGGAGGAGTACGGATCAGAACCGGACGAATAGCTGTGATGTCTCGATGCATCGTCTGGATGGGTGTGGTAGGTTGGACGAGGTGCGATTGGTAAGAGGGCCGGTCGAGAAGAGGAGGCGTCGATGTGTTGCATGGAATGCGCAAAAGAGCTGGCCATCATGGGCATGCCACCCATCCCGCCCATGGCCTGGATCTGGCGGATAGGTCCCAAGTGAGGAATTGGGCCGACAGGATGTCTAAAGACAACTCGCTGTCCGTACCCTTCGCATTCACGCTTGGACTTGATGCAATTGTTGCATCTCGGCTTTTCTTCGCCGCACTTGATGCGTCGTTTGCGGCAGGCTAGGATATGTTAGTATAGCGGAAAAGTAAGAAATAAGTAAGAAATGGGTCAAGGAGAGGAACTGACTCAAACAACCGGTCTTTGTTCGTTTTCTGGGACCTTTGGCCTTTTGCGAGGCCGAGTCCTTGCTGGGTTTCTCCTCTGCCGATTGAGGAGGGCTGTCCATGCCCTTCAAGCAAGATTGGTCCATGTCCATGGGTAGAGGTTTGTCGGCTGGGTAGTAGGGTGGGTGGTGTGGATGTATATATCAACGATGGTCGCCTGATGCTGTTCGTGAATGCTATATAGGATATATGATGATGCCTAAAAGGGATGCTTAAAGAGCAGACAACATAGCCGTGATCGATATAGCAGTTATAAAGACGACGACGAGTTCATGTCGGTAGAGTGGTAGTGATGGTAGAAGTAGAAGCAGTAGTATCCAGGTAAAGATAGAGGTAGATATAAGAGGTAGAGATACGAGGTGGAGAGGTAGTGTAGCGGTGAATCCGGTGGGATGGTATCAAAGAGTATTATCCGGCGCAACCTCCAGCGGGGGACTGCGAGGAGATATAAATATATATGCACCAAGCTCGATAACTAGTCGCAAAGATGAAGCCTATCCTTGGCGGGCCAATGAAGAATCCCACGAAACGCCTCCCAAACAGGGAAGAGGAAGAGTCGAGAGAAGAGGAAGAGAGAGAGGAAGAGAGAGACTGGGCAAAGGCAAGGCTAGCTAAGCTGTCAAGCGGTCCGTCAACCTGTGTCTCGTCTTCCTTTCTTTTCTGCTGCAAGTTGACGCCTGGGAGATCCTGACCGTCCTGTCGGCCCCGGTAAGATGGTTTCTTCTGCCAACTCTAAGCACGATGGTTAATCTCTCTTGCTTTTATAGTTGGCGGGGAGCCCTCGACCGGTCCCTCCCTGCTAGGCCGGGCTTATACCGAGGGACGAATTTGTCCGGCGGGCGCTACACAGGAGAGAGAGAGACAGATGGCAGAAGAGAGAGAGAGAGAGAGCAGAGAGGCAAATGCAAAACCCTAAGCTAGGAATAAGCAAATAGACCAAGCAGACGATAGCTAAAAATGGTCGAAGGAGGCAGAGTCAGAGAAGAGTCAGAGAGAGATGAAAAGGAAAAAGCAAGGAGAAAAAGCCAGAGTCCCCCCCTTGTTTGGGATGCAAGCTATATAGTTGGGAGATAAGGTCGAGAGGCAAGAGATTGAAGTCCTGTCTGATGGTCCGACGGTCTGAAAGGGTATGACAGAGCACGCGAGGCAAAAGAAGAAAAGAGGCAACCCAGAGAGGGAGAGAGAGACATGAGTATAGGATGAGAGAGCGAAGAAGAAGCCGTTTCTCGGTCAAGCTTCGGGAGCAAAGAAGTGCAAAGTTGTGAAAACGAAAAGAGCCAGTCGAACTTTGCCTTCTGCCCTTTTTTTGAAAAGATTATTATGGTATTTTCACTTCTCTCCCTGTCTTCTTCTTCTTGCTTTTTTTTCCTTTTTTGCTGAAATAATAACAGCATATTTAGTGTGGAGATTGAGTTCCGCGGGCTAACTAGCTGGCCTGAAGATATCAAACTCGACCGCCCCGGTGGTTGGCCCTGGTAGTAATCTCGCTATACCAGCGTCTTGCTAAGGTCTTGCTAAGCTCAGGGTCTCTCTTCTCTCTCAGTTGATGAAAATGAGGTTATATTACCGGGGTCGTGGGTCGATATAGAGGCGGGACGTCCGTCATACTGCCTATCTAGCCCACCGGTATATAACCATCACCAGGGCATGATTTTGATCCAGACCGTCCGCTCGCCGTCACCGGACTCGAGAGCAGTATTCGGATATACATTTCTGACAGCTCGTTCTCTCTCTCTCTCTCTCTCTCTCTCTCTCTCTCTCTTTGCTCCTAAGACTCCGCCACCACTCTCACTCTGCTGCGTTGTGCACTGGGCGATAAAATTGCCTTGAGACATCGGGTCACCCTAGTTCAACCTCTTTTTTTGCCTTTTGAGGACAAGAAAAAAGTCGGAGAAAGGGGAGGACAAGGTTTCCGATCTTGGCCTCTCTCTGGAAATCTACTGGATGGACTTTTTTTAGTACCAACGTGGCCGAAACGGTTCTTACCAGCTAAAGGGGACCCTAAAAGAAAGAAAAAGAAAAGAAAAAGGGAGCAGAGAGAGAGCAGAAGGGAAAGAAAAAGAGAAGAGAGGAGCTGTCCATCTCCCGGCTCCACGTCTTGTTCCGTCGAATGGAACCTCCGGCGGTTGTATACTCGACATCCACAACCCTTTTTCGTCTTTTGCTGCTTGTTCTCCTCCCTTGTTTCCGTACAACCAGGAGAAAGAAAGGAAAAAGGACAGACGGAGTTAGGCGGTAAGGGGATGAAAAAAAATGGTTAGGGGGCACCGTACGCACGTATCCTTGGTGGCTGAACCGCCTTCTCCGTCTCTCGTCTTTCGTCCTATCCTTCTCCTGTCGTGATACTCTAGCATCAAGTCTCCAGCCTCCAGCCCCCAGCATCAAGTTATCCCTACATCTCCAATGTCCATCACCCGGAGCGTGCACTTCAAGCTTTTCCACGCCAGCACCCAACTCGTCGGGTCCAGATCAGCAGCCTTTCCAACCTTCCTGAACCGACTAGCGCTCAACACGGTGGTCCCATCTTGTTCTCTATCCAGCCTCCCCGGTAACTGGGCCCAGCAGATATATCAGAAGTCACCGACCGCTTTCAATTGGACGAAGCCTAGGTTTGGCCGGTCTGCATCAGGAGGATGTAAACGGCGTCTACCAGTCCAAGGTCCAGACCGGCCATTTCTCTCTCCGTGTCTTCTCTCTCGATCTCAATCCCAGGCTCTCCCTCAGTCCAGGCTTTTCCTCCGTCCAGGTCGGCCCTATCCTTGCTTTTTCCCCGTCCTTCATTTTCGTGCTGCTTTGCTTTTTTACCCCTTCTACCTTCTGATTGAATTCCCTCTAGCCTGGTCGTCTAAAAAGTCCGGTGTATAGAACAGCTCCTCGGCGTCTAGAACTACCTAGTCCTAGCCGGCTCTCCCCGCCCCGTCCCTTCTTCCCCATCGGTGTGGCGAAATCCTCTCAGGCCGGAGTAGGGCACTTTTTCACACTTGGAGCCCTCTTATCTTTACTTTTCCCATCTTTTCCCCCGTGAGGCGGGTATAAATGGCATCATCACACATCAGCTGATGACTTGCATATACAAATATAATAACGAGTCCAGAAATAGGCATGGGGCGGCCAAGGGTAAGACAAGCTAACTTTTCTCTTGCGCTATCCAGCTCCATCCTGTTTCCAGGGGGTTGACTGGCCTCTATTGGCCCAGGCCTGACCCTTTTTCTTCATCCCTCACCCCTGGCAATCTGGCATGCTTTTTCACCCGTCGGAATCGGAGCAAAGGGCCTTACTTGGGAGCTTGCCGGAGAGAGTAGTCTATATGTGACTGTGGAGGGGGGAAATTATACAGGAAGTTGACGCCAAGTTAGTCCTATCTCATCGGGGAAATTGGCTTGGGTAAGTCGAGTAACAGTACCAAAGTAGTATATTATGCTTCAGGTGCACGTATCTTGTCGCAAACCATATATCATAACACTCCCGGTGTTTCGGGATTTGCTCGGATGCAATAAAACTGCAAGCCCACGGAAGTACCTTTCCAGCCTCAGGCCTCGAACTCGAAGTAAATAATTAATAGTTACTGGATGGACGGAGAATGTCTGCGTAGACAAGCCCCCATCTGCGTGATTTCCCGCCTCCTCGGGTAGGGGAAAAACTGATCCTTTTTTCACACCTGATTCTTCTTATCTCCTTGTAGAGCCTCATCTCGCCCAATTCCCCCCCCCCTTTCTCACCGTCCATACGGAGGAGCACTTGGCTTGAAGCTCTGTTTGCCCAATTCAAGCCTTCTGTCCGGTCGCGCGGGGGCTGAGAGTCCAGCTAGCTTTCCTTGGGCCTTGAAGTCCTCGCATAAAGACCTGAGATGCGATACATCCAGAGGCTACTCCGTTGACTGCGGGCATAACGCTGTCACAAGAAGAAAATGTGACCCCTTTAAACGGTCACTACGAGCATCTCATTCGTTCCCCTTCACCTACCCCCCGGTTAATTAATTCTTTCTTTCTTTCTTCTTCCTTTTTAATGCCGCGCCTTCATACATACACGCATGCTGCTTCCACATGTCATGTCCACGCTTCGCAAGGGCATGCGGATGCAGGGGAGGTGCCTTCGTCCACATGGGCAAATCCATTCCTTGCGTGACAGTGAATACGAGAAGTTTTACCTGTTCTCGCGCACCCGATAGGCTCATCTCTATCAAGCCATGCTTGCCTGAACTTCCCCAAGCTGCAGTTATCCCTACCGTGATCGATGCATGCTGGGTGCTTACCCCCCTGCTAGACCACAAACAAAAGAAAAGGAATAAAGAAACAAGAGGAATAAAAAGCAAGTGGGGGAGGGGATGGAAACATCAGATAATACGGAGTATGCGGTGCTTGGGGTCTTTTTTTGTCTCAACCCCATACTCCATACTCATCCCTATGCAGTGAACTATCGTCTTGAAAAAAAGGGGGGAAAGAGGAAAAGCGCTCAAGTCGTGGCTGGATATCCCAACAAAGCCAAATACTTTTACCACCGCCGAGCATACGCCGGAACTTTGTCTCTCTTCTCCGTTCAAGGTTATATCTGGGGAGAGAGAAAAAAGGAAAAAAAGGTATGCAGTGCATATATCACATCGAGTGCTGCAGTGCTGCGGTGATACAGTCCTCTCCCTCTCTGCCCTCCCCCCCGTTTTTATGAGGATATGATAGTCGCCGTTCACAGCCGCCCTGTCGGACATTCTACCAACAGGTACTCCGTACGGGGTACGGGAGCACGAAATATGCCTAGTTTGTGCTCAGATCGAATCACTAGCACATCATTACTCTATAAAAATAGAATCTCGGAAGAATAGTTGCAGGGGTATCTCATGGCATCCCGCTCGAGACGAGAGGATCCTTGTTCGCCTCTCGTAAGAATTATCTACATAGATCGTTGCAATATCACTCGGACAGACGCAAAGTGCCCATTCACACTCGACCGTTCGTACGCCCGACAAGACGTAGAGATATCCGGGCTGAGCAGGAATCCCCACGGCCCATGCGTTCAGCAGCCATGGTCTCTGCTGACTGCCTACATATTTTCAAGGATAATTATATCGTCGTATAAGTGAGGAGTTCGGTATCTCCGCTCGATGCGCGCTTGAGTGCGGACCTGTGGTTGATTTTTCCAAATCTGCAAATAAATCATCAGCTGAGAATAGCCGCACAGCTCTCTTTTTTTCTTGACTCTCGGTCCATTTGCCTATTGGGCGAGCTGCACGGAGTATATAGGGCATTGGGTGGCTGTTCTTTTTTCCCAGGCTGAAGGAAAGCTGTTGGGCGAAGTATAACTACTCGTTCACTCAGCACTATGTGTCGATAGTCTATAGATAAAGGCTGCGTGCATGCATAACATGTTAAAGCTCTCTGGGTAACTCAGCTCATTCTCTTTTTTTAGAAGAAGCCGATGAGCAAGGCTGAACCCTATTCCTCGTTCCGTAACCTTTAGCTCAATGACATGCACATGGAGTGAAGCTGCAGGCTGTCATTCGCACGCATAAAATGTCTATGTATTCTGAAAAGCCCCCAACGGAGGCAATTGAGATATCACGAGATCGGATGATGCAGGCTGTAGACGGCCCTTGTCCCGCCATCAAGACCTGATCTGAATAGACCAGTTGGACACAGAGGACCGTTTAACTCCCCCCAGGTCATGCCTTGCAGGCTGGCTTCGCTTTAACTTTTCTTCGAGGGAATAAAAATGAGTCCAGGCTGAGGTCAAAGCAGCTCGCCACATAGCTCATCCCATCTATACCCCATTTCGGCCTGTATAGATGTCTGCTTGGGACTGTCCAAGAGACAAGAATATATGACTTCGTGTACGTGCGCCCTGCCTTTGATTCTGTGCAGGTCGTCGAATCAAACTACTCTATGCATATTCCTTAAATGGACCTGGCAGGGTATTGAGCATTAAAAGCACGTTATACCAGGATGTCAAATGCGAGTAGTCGACAGAGCCTGGTTGACGGGGACGGGGTTTGACGGGGATGCTACCGAGCCTTTTTTTCACGGCCGTCTGGTTTTGATAATGTCTGGTAATGGGGGTAGAGAGAGCTGCAAGGTCTATTTGCAGTACAGGGTAAGAGGGTGATACAATATAGATATATTTGCTGGCAGAGTACTGCGTAGTCGACAAGCTCTCCAGTTCGCTTAAATATCGGCTTTCCAGGGGCCCCATGGTTGCTTGTTTTCTGGCATTGACCAGTAGTTAAAACTGACAACTTCAGCCAGCTATAGAACAGATTGGGAATTGACTTCAAGTAGTTATGTGTTGGCAATCGCTTAATCACGTCTGCCTTGTGTCCAATGGCCAAGATGGCTATTAATAGGAGGGAAGGTAGTGCCTTCAGCTGCCATCCAAAGGTTGCCTTGGAGAGACACTCAGTGACAGCTGGCATGAACCATACAGCCATATTAATGCAACCTCAGGTCACCCCAAGAAGAGGTTAATGCACGGTATCAAGGGGTGACAACATTGCGCAGAACGAAGAATCCAGGCCTTGTGTCACTGCACAACTGTGTCATTGAATGTGCAAATTCCTTGTAGCGTTTCATGCAGCTATAGTATAACCCATGAATTAGTAGTAGTAGTATTGCCCTGGGTGCTGGGGTATATGTGGCTCTTGGAAGCTCGACTCCTTGGACAGGTTCAGTAATCCCCTTTCAGCTGTCCATGATTGATCAGCTCTTGGTTCTTTTGTCTCTTTGCCTGGACTTGGGCTACGTCGGTCGCCCTAGAGACACGGCTGGGTGCCAGCATTATTAACAGAGAGAACTAAATCCTGTCTCTGTCCAGGCTCCTGATCAATTTAGCTGGCTACCTTGTCGGTGGGCCTGTAGTTATCCAAGGGCGTGGATATACCCGGGTACATGGATATCGATGAAGCAGCTATGTTTATCGGGGTTAGATATAGGTAGCATATCAAGGTACCATTATGATTGCAGTTGTAGACAAGCGCATTCATCTGGCAAGTCGCTCTCATAGGTAGTGCCTGATGGATTGTAGAAGGTATTATGTCCAAATAGTCGAGATCTGGATTCCGTATAGCCGATACTGCGCCTTATGGAATATTCTCATATCTCTTCGTTAAGCGGGTATCAAAAAGAGCTTGGGAGGGCCTTTACTTGGGCCTGGATAGATCAAACCAACCTAGATCATGTTAACAGGTCGAGTTGTCGCTCCTTTTACGTCTTCTGTTTCTTGTGCTGGTAGAAACTATGACGTTATCTTTCAGTGGGGGTGGTGGCTTTTTCTATATCCCGAACCCCACGTTAGCTATTTCTTTTTACTGGCCTGTCTTTTTCGAACAGCATTATATATAATAGAAGAAGAAAGATGGTCAATTCGGTTTTAGACGATATATCGCACCGGAGATACAACCCGCTGACGGGCTCACACGTTCTCGTCTCACCGCATCGGACAAAAAGACCATGGCAGTAAGTGTAGAGTCGATGAAGCTGGATAGTCGCAGTACTTTCTAACCCATTTTCTCTACCGTAGAGGACAAGAAGAAGCGCCAACGAAGTCCTACCTTCCGGCCTACGATGAGAGCTGCTACCTCTGCCCAGGAAACAAACGCGCTCAAGGCGACCAGAATCCGCAGTATGACAAGGTCTTTGTGTTTGTCAATGATTATAGCGCCGTGAAGGAGACCCAAGCGGACTACGAGCCCGATGATAAAGGTGGGTTTGAAAACCGATCTGCCCTATTCTCAATGATATTATATTGGTTTGGGCGTCAATAATGGTATACGGAGTACGAGCTAACACATTGAAAGCATCGCTATCGGCACGATTCCTCCACGCTCAACCGGTCAAAGGCAGATGCTATGTCTTGACATTCTCCGCCAAACACAACCTTACCCTTGCAGATCTCTCGCCGCAAGAGATTGCCCCTATAGTCAGTGTCTGGACCGACATATACGCCCTACACGTTTCTCCAGAATCGAGTCTATGCAAAGCGTATCCGGCAACAAGCGTTCCACAGGACTCTCCAGCTCGGCAAGTATCGAGCCCAAACGAACAATATCGCTACATGCAAATATTTGAGAACAAGGGAGCAACAATGGGTTGTTCAAATCCCCATCCGCACGGCCAGATCTGGACAACGAGCTCTTTACCCGAAGAACCGTCAAAGGAGCTATCGCAAATGATGAAATATAGCAAGGATCATAATGGTAGCCATATGCTCGAAGACTATGCTACCCTAGAGATGGAAAAGAATGAGAGGGTAGTGTTTGAAAACAGCACTTTCCTAGTCCTTTGTCCCTGGTGGGCAGTATGGCCCTTTGAGACGATGATAATGAGCAAACGGCATAAAAGAGCACTGGTGGACTTGAAGCAGGGAGAGAAAGAGGACCTGGCTGAGGCAATGGCGGAATTGACTGGTCGATATGATAATCTCTTCCAAACTAATTTCCCATATAGCATGGGTATTCACCAGGCTCCTCTGGACGGATCGGACGAGGAGATAGAGTGCTCCTATCTTCACTTCCACTTTTACCCACCACTGCTGAGAAGTGCTACCGTGAAGAAGTTCTTAGTAGGGTGAGCACATCAGCGTTGTCGTTTTGCTCTCAGCCAACGGTATCCAAGCTAACTTTTATTCCTTCTTTAGGTATGAGCTGCTCGCGGAACCACAGCGTGATATAACTCCAGAGCAGGCTGCAGCAAGGCTAAGGGACTGTGGAGGAGAGCTGTATAGAAAGCAGCTCTAAGGCAGCTCCATGGTCTCTCGGTAGGATATCACAGTTTAGGCTTTAACATGGTTAACGCAGAATAGAGCAGATTCATATCCAATTGAGCTCGTATAGTCATAACTCCTGTAAGGATGCATTTTCTTAGCTCCAACTATCTGGCTATCTCAAGCCAAAGTTAGATACAGTCAAACATCGGACATTATATGCCAATCTATCATACCGGTTCGCATACCCCAGTCCCATACGCCCGTTGTATCTCCTTTTAGCGAAAGAAAGACCCTACAGGTCGAGATACCAGCTTCTCTGAGTGAGCATCCACGTCAAACTGCAGCTAGCTACAATCAACGGGCTGATAAATCTCCCCTGTGCCCTGGCAGTGCCGAAAATCAACCACTCGCTGGAGAAATGCGCCAGCGCAATTCCGTACGTCCATATAGCAAGATCGTACATTTGTGGATTGGACACGTAGTAGGCGGCGTACATGCGAATGACAGCAGAGAGGAAGGTCCAGGTGCCGAATTTGCGAGAGGAGAGGGGCGTTACTGGAGTGGCAGAGTAGAGTTGACCGGTATAAGCAGGGCTAACGAATGCCTGGAAGGTGTTTAGAGAGGAGACGACGGAGACCTGCAGATTTAGTAGGATATGTTAGCTGGAATGGTCTCTTATGATAACTGTGAGCTGAAGTAGAAGAAGGGCCGGCCTTACGAAGAGAAGCCACTTGGGGAGGAAACCCTCATGCTGAGGCAGGTAGGAGATAATTGCGTCCATTTCAGAGGCTATACAACGGGTCAAGGGAGCGCTGGCAGTATGATGCAGCTCTTCGTCAACTAATCTCTCTTCTCTCTTCTTGGTCTTTTTTTGCTGTGTTGAAGAAGAAGGAATTAAAAAGGAGGTTTTGGTTGCTGGTTGAGCTTGGCGCGTGTAAATAAATAGTTGAACCTTCCACGAAGTCAACAAAAAAGTGCTATTCTCCTTGCTCCTCGACGATTTGATACCTCGATGACCCACCGACGTTATCTCAGCAGTGAGCAGACTAACAGCAAAGATGACTTTATGCTCTGCGATCCATCAGTTCCGTGTCGAACCACCGGCCGGATGGGCGTCAATTGCGTCCACCTTTGTCGCTGCTGTTGGGGGTCTATTCCTCGCCTCGAAGCTGTTCAGCGTCGTTCGAGCTTTCATGAGCATCTTCGTTCTTCCAGGAAAATCCGTATGGCATACTCCACTATATACTATACTGACGCTTGCAGAGCCTGGTTAGATTTTGTGACTAGTATTTGCTAACAATCTATGTATCCATAGTTGCGATCGTTCGGTCCCAGAGGTAGCTGGGCTCTCGTCACTGGCGCGTCTGATGGGATTGGAAAAGAATACGCCCACCAGCTCGCGCGCGCTGGTTTTAACATTTTCCTCGTCTCGCGATCAGCCAACAAGCTCGCTGCCGTAGCTGAAGAAATCAGTGAGAAGAATGCTACTGTTCAAACCAAGACTATGTCCATGGACTTCTCCCACAACGATGATGACGATTACGAGAAGTTAAAGAAATTAGTCAAGGGACTCGATATTTCTATTCTCATCAATAATGTTGGACTCAGTCACTCTATCCCAGTTCCGTTTGTTCTTACCGACGCGGAAGAAATGGAGGATATCATCACCATCAACTGCCTTGGTACTCTTCGCGTTACCCAGATCGTGGCACCCGGTATGATGGAGCGAAAGCGTGGATTGATTCTAACCATGGGATCGTTCGGTGGCCTTCTTCCGACCCCTCTTCTAGCTACGTACTCTGGAAGCAAGGCATTCTTGCAGCAGTGGTCAAGTGCGTTGGGAGCTGAATTAGAGCCGTATGGAATTACCGTTCAACTCACGCAAAGCTATCTCGTCACTTCCGCTATGTCTAAAATCAGGAGTGCCACCTGGACCATCCCGAACCCCAGAGATTTCGTCCGCGCTACCCTCAGCCATATCGGGCGGAGTGGAGGGATGTTCTCTTATGCTTACACTTCCGCGCCATACTGGAGTCACGGTTTGATGGCCTGGAGTATACTCACATTCCTTGGACCGTTAAGTAAGATTGCATTAGGGTTCAATAAGGGGATGCATGAAAAGATCCGCAAGCGTGCCCTTCGAAAGAAGGAGAGGGAAGCCGGGAAGAAAACGTTGTGATCTCGCACTATTTCTGCCTCACTACCTGTCCCTTGGCCGTATCTGAGAGATTATGCATTCTTCCCATGGGAACTCTCTCACACTTGGCGTTCCTGCTGCTCTTAATTTGTATGTTGCCTTCGTTCCGAGCTGGTATACAAAGAAGAAGAAGAGGAAGAAAAGGCGCTGCCCAGGGCTGAGGGTATGAGTTAATGTTTTGATGAGAATCGACTATTATTATTATTATTGTAGGAGAGCCACACGTCAAGAAAGCAAGCCAAAAATAGCGCATGCTACTAATAAATAAAATCATCTTTTAAGAGGAACGGCCTATATAAATTCATTATAGAACCAAGTGCCCGAAAACAAAACCATTGGAACAATAGCCAGCAGCGGCGTTAATCAGTAACCCATACCTGGACACGGGTGGCAGTGGCGAATCGGTAATTCATGCGTCTGGCACCAGCATGCAAAGATTGTACATATAGTTATGTTCCATAGTACTCCGTAATATCAAAAAGAATTATACCAAGTGCGGATGGAATTCCGGCTCGGGAATGGTCTCTCCATCTGGGATGCATATCCAGTCCCGCCTCGTTTATAAGAATATACATATGAAATCCTCTTGTTTTAGGATATAAATGTGTCGATTTTCCCATAATCGGGGCTGTCCGCTTTCCCCGAGATGCAGGTTGTCGGTACCAGGATGCAAATATGCAGCCATGTAGGGACTCCCCATGAAAACCACCCTTCTTGGTTAGTTTGGCCATATCTGCAGTTGTTATTACGCAGCGAATGCAAACAGGAGGTGTAACCAGGCACAGGCATGGATAGGGAGGACGGCAATGCACAGTTTAGTGGATTTTGGTCTTGCTGTCGCATTTTTAATATGTTTGATCCTTGCTGCAGAGAGGATGGTGTGCATATATATCATGGATTGGTTCCCATTTGATTGCTGAGGTGCATAATATCCCAGGGGGAGATATTATATTTCTGACACTTCCTAAGATTGGCTATTAATTAGTCGATTTAGGGGGATGTATATCCTCGCGTGTTGTTCTGGATAGGAAATGCTGCTTTTCTACTCAGCGGTACATTAAGCTGCGTGCCATCAGGTTATACAGTCGTTTATTGAACGGCTTCTTGTATTAACTGGAGTCGGAGGCAAAACGAAAAATCCATTTTGCCACAAGATGCATCCAAATGTTGGTGCTAGTAGGTAACATATAAGCGGACTTGCTTCATTGGCCGTTGGGCATGTTCCATAGCACTGATTCTCTGCATAACCGTGGCGGGTAATCCTTCTTTTTTCAGGAGTGCATGTTACACTAAAGCTCCACCTGCAGGTATGGCCGCTGTGGTAACATGAGGTGAACCTAGAACTGGAATTTCTGGTTGACAAACTGAAGAATCCCCCAAGGGAGCAGCTGGATCGAGTATATCCAAAGGTAGGGTTTTGGCTGATGGCGAGCAGCCAGCCACTTTTCGAATTGGATGCGTCTGGATGGCCTTGATGCTGAGAGTTGGTTATCTGAGCGCCCCCATGCCTTTTGAGTATATATAATATATCGTTAAGCCTGGGCTTAGTGATGCATTTACCCGATTCTCCGAAACCCTGCACATATGGAGTATATGTAAGAGCCATACAATACGCGGCGTGCATCATATACGGCCATGAAGAGAAGATCCGCACTACCAACATCATGCTCTGCGCCAACTCCTGCATTAGACTGCTTCGTATATGATTTGCCGTGAAAAGAGATAGCCGTCGATATTAGGGCTGGAAATATTGCCTTATTTCCGATTTTAAAATAAACGGAGCATGCGAACATAGCCCAACAAGTGATAGGTTACTTGGTCACGAGAGAAGGTATGATATTTTATGTATGCCTTCTGCATAATAATAGACCGGTATGCATTTTTGGTGGTTGTAACGAAGCCAAAATGAATCCTCCCTGCTCTCCAAGCTAACGGAGAAAGGGAAGGTAGCTGAGCGACCCAAGACCATGTCACTGGGAAATTCGAAAGACGGCCGCTAGATTTTGATTGAGTTTAAATCGCGGAGATGCTGGGTATTGAATGAACTCACTATTCCTAGCCGCCCTTGCTTGAGATACGTGGAACGCTATAACGGGTTCATATCGGTTCCACTTCGTCATTATTTCTCACCTTTGCTAGGATATTTCGGCCATTCGTCAACTCAGACGGCTCGACCCAGGCAGCTCGGGCTACGGCGTATTTGGCCCTTCGTACTAATATACAACACAACCGTGTAATGCCTATAAGCGTTCAATGGCTGCAGAACCGTGAGGAGCAGATGGATAGTGGAATGTGCCTTGCACACCTCCACGAATAGGCCATTTCTGCATTGACTCCATAGGCAGGTGACTTGACGTTTCACCGCCCAAGGAGTGTTAATCTGAACTTTTCCACAAACGGGTAATAAGAGGAATTGTTCATGGTCTGCCTTAGTGGATATCCACGTTTATGAAGCATCAATGGTCTTAGCCTGAGTTCCGCTAGTAGTCCGATGACTTGCATCAAGGCCGGTTCCCCAACTAAACGTGGAATTTTTTCGTGAAGAAAATTCGAGGGGCTCATGACCCCGACATTTCGAGCCTTTCCTGCAAGAAATAAGTTATACAGGGGCCGTTGGAAACGGTCTTAGTGCTCGGGACAAGTGACTTGATCTGCCTGGGGTATTGGGCTTGCCCGCAACTCGGGCTAAACAAGGATTTGATATTGTGGACGCCAGTCAGCAGGACGGTGATTCGATGTCCCATTAACTACTCCCTCTCGTGACATGCCGGAAAGGTGAAAGTACCATTGTCCATTAGTACTGAACTTCCTTTACTTGAACGCCGCCTCTAAAGCCCGCAGTAAATGGCCGCCCGGGCCTCCCCTGAACGAAATATCGAGCTGATATTCCAGAGATAGACACTCGAATAGTCACCGAGCAGGTTCGCCAAACAGGAATCTCACCCCATCTCAGTAAACACCTGAAGACTCCACGCCGTCAAAATGAAGTAGTGTTGTCCTCTAGTGCCCTTATCATAGCCTTGTCTCAGTGACTGACATCTAGCCTCATAGTGACCCCCATTTCGGTACCACGGCCCTGGATGATGAACATTTGGAGATCATATCCTTTCAGGGGCGTGACTATCAAAAATATGCGCTCGACAATAGAATATATTTCGTTCCTATCGATGATGTGTGTGGTTCCTCCCCGCGATAATGTAGCCAGCAATATCCCGCTCATTCCTCGTATCTAGGAAGAGATCGAAAGGCTGGAGCTGCAACAGCAGGTTTTCAACAGGGTTTTCGATGATAGAGTTATATTTCCACCTGTTCAACAACTAGGGAAAGTCCTCGAATGCGGTTATGGTTCAGGGGCCTGGGCGGTTGAGGTCGCTGAGCAATATCCGAACTGTGAAGTATGTCACACCAGAACACCATTTGTGAAAGAGTTATCTCTCATTCGCGCAAGCAAAAAAGGTTATAGGAATCGACATTTCTCCGCATATGAAGCCAGATGACGTGCCGGATAACCTATGGTTCCAGGTAACTGCCATTGCCATCCTGAGGGTATTAATGTCCATTAACATCGTGTGTTAATTGAGAGATGGCTAGGTTGATGACCTAAACCGCACCTTTACTTTCCGTTCAAACCAATTCGACCTTATTCACTCGCGGTTAGTTGCCTCTGGTCTTAACAAGGAGAGATGGCCACGATATATCCGAGACATTGCTAGGTGAGTCGATAGCGTCCTGGGCCGCTGAAAGCCTGTATGGGGGTATCATCGGCACCTGCCTTAAGGTAATGCCGGTAGCTACCTTCATGCATGGTGTTTGAATAATGTTAACCCGGCTTTGGTATAATTAGGTGTTTAAAAAGAGGTGGTTGGGCACAAATGGTAGAAATATATTTCAATGTCCAGTCCGACAGCGGGGCTCTGACCGAGAACCATGCTTTAAGACGATGGAGTACAAGTTATATTGCCGCCTTAGAGGGCACCAAAGACCTTCGAGCTGGAATGAAGTTAGCAAACCTCATGTCCTCTGTTGGCTTGGTTGATATTGAATCGAAGATGATACCCCTGCCCTTATCTGGATGGTCAACGGGTAAGACCCACATATTGCGGCTGCCCGAGTAACTCCTGCATCCCGCTAATCAGTGGTTAGATCCAAGGACGAGAGCTATTGGAGAGGCGAATAGGGAAAATTGTCACTTACTCCTTGAATCTCTTGGACTCTATCCGTTGATGCACCAACTTGATATGCCTCAGGCTCAGTTTGAAGAGCTTTTGGCAGGCGCTAGACAAGAGGCTGATGATCCATCATTGAAAGCATACGTTCCCCTGTAAGTCATTCTCCTTGACTTGTGACGTAACTAAAACTGACTTGATAGATATGTTTGCATCGGACGGAAGCCTTGACTTCTCTAGCTGCCGTGCAAGCCTCTCCTCCCACAATTTAGTTTTGACAGTTCTGTAAATACCTTATGCCGAAAGATGGAATCAGTTAAAACAAAAAATTTAAGCAGACCCTTACCCGTTCTCACCAGTTGTTAGATTCATCTCCTATTTAAAGACCGTTCTCAGGTTTCGATCCGGGATCGTGCCCGCTTGTCTGTCGCAAATATATATGTTTACTTGCACAGATACAATAGGAAGCCGAGAGCAGCCAGTAGCCGTTTATTCTCGGCACTTGCTTATTAGGACGACGAGCTCTTTAGCCACGAAGGCTGACTTATTGTTCTGTTTGGCCGGCTGAACAAGACCGTGCAAGGTACGTAAGGGGCTGAAGGACCGTCGGGGTAGGCTAGGCGGGGGGGACGTCGAAAACTATGTGGTGCAGGATAGACGTTCTATCCTCGAGAGAGTGACAAATGATGACAGGATGAATATAATCTCAACATAGACAGGCTCTGGCCGAGGTGTGCATCAATGGCGCGTGGAAAACGAAGGCCTAGACAGGTGGTTTAGAAGAGCCGAGCTGTCAATTCAACGGTGTCGTCATCCTGAAGAAGTGGAAGAGGGATGCGGGCTACCGAGGTGAAACGGACGGGGTTCACGGAATCGAGTACCCTTCGTGGTCTTGGAGCTTCGGGCCAAAATTTTAATTCAAGGAGGTGACGGACATCGATGATGATGATTCTAGCTTGAAGATTCGGGGGAGATAGCAGAGATGGACAGAGGAGGGCACGAAAAAGGGAGCCCAGCTGGAGAATATCAGCCGAGGGTACACGACACCTACGTCTGAGAAGGGACCCTGATGAAAAGGATCGAGAAGACGATGAACTGAAGATGATGAACAGTGTCTGGTCGAGGAGGTTGAAGGGGCGTACCTGAAGTGTCTTCCAAGGTTCTGGCACGCATTATACTTTGTTATGGTGTGCACCTAGTCGACGCTACCAGGTACAAGTTTGTAATATTGAATTTCGGCATTCGGGAGATTGGTGCAACTAATTTTACACAGCACATAGGAGATAAAGGTAATTGTCATTTCTTTTCAACAGATTATGGCCTTTGTACCCCGTTTTACTTAGTCCTAACTGCGAAAATGAGCCACAGCAGAGCAAACGAACACCCCCTGATTCAAGAATACATTCGCGCCGGTGTCTGGTTCGTATCCCGACGGGCTGCTATCCATGTAACTTCTTCATAGTCATTTCTAACTAACCCTATAATTATGGATATTCGCGCGAATCTAGCCAGAAAGGCTCAAAGATTAGATGCAACCCAGGGCCTCTCGCCTAGAGTTCACCAACCTAATCAGTGGCGGTAAAACCTTCCCACAAACTCAAGGAAGGACTCGAATATCATCTACAAAGGGATTGAGGCTAAGGAGGCGTCGAAACCGTTGTTTTATATCGACCTGGGATAACCTGATCCCAACTCCTTGCACGCCAGCCGCGGCAACTATATAACCTGCTATGAAAGGCGTCCCCGTATGTCGAGCGCCGGGCCAGAAACGCTATGATCAGGTGTGGATCACCGCCAAAACTCACCCACCACGGAGAAGTATAAACCCCCGTAAGCCGCTCTTACACCGATATATCAGGGTAGTTCTTCCGTATAGGAGAGGAACCCCTTCTATATCAGAACTAGAGCTGATCCCGAGGTGAAGATATGCATAATCCGACGTCAGGGGAAGTCTGCCGAGGCCCAGACAGCGCTTGGTCCAACCGCCGGTCGCTTAAAATAGCTGGGCCACGCTAGTTTTTCTGCTTACGGTTAGCGCGGTAAGCCCACACTTTTCTTGGCTTTTCTTGGCCTGGATTACACGCGACATAATTAAAACAGGATAGTCACGTGGCTATCGGCAGACCTTCTTCTTGTAGAAGCTTAGCGCCTCGGCTCGCATGCCCGAAGCGGCCTCTAACAGATTTTCTATCAAGCAGCTTTTTCGCCGATGGACAGAAA
>JANTQJ010000820.1:0-10152 GCA_032989685.1 Arthroderma sp. PD_2
GACGATGGCATCAAGCGTGGCTCCAGCGAGGTCTCCCCAACCGAAAAGAACGGCGAACAGTCTCTCGAGGTTCATGAGCGGGACTCCCTCGGACCATGGTATACTCCTCGCAACCTATTCGTTAAAGCCAAGTACTACTTCCTCCGTGGAGTTGATCGCGACATCGTTGCTGAACAGGATGCTCCCTCTTCCACCAACTTCCTTGCCGGAGATTTGGAGAAGATGCATGCTGAAGTCAAACATTACGATAACAAGACTGAGCATCTCTACTCTTTCCTCCAGGTCTTGACCGCAGCCACTGCCTCATTTGCTCACGGATCCAACGATGTCTCCAACGCCATCGGACCCCTGACCACCATCTACTTGGTCTGGGATACCAACACAATCGCCAAAAAGGCCGGTGTCCCAATTTGGATTCTTGTCTTCGGTGGTGCCGCTATCTGTAAGTTTACCCAATCACCCAACTCGTTACTTTCACCCTAGCTAACAACGAACACTATAGCTATCGGTCTCTGGACTTATGGATATAACATGATGCGTCAGCTCGGTAACAGACTTACCCTACACTCTCCTAGCCGTGGTTTCTCCATGGAACTGGGTTCCGCCATCACCGTCATTCTTGCAAGTCAGTTTGGTCTGCCCATCTCCACTACCCAGTGTATTACCGGTGCCACTGTTGGTGTTGGATTCTGCTCTGGAACCTGGAGAGCCGTCAACTGGCGTATGATTGCTTGGATCTACATGGGCTGGTTCATCACCTTGCCTGCTGCTGGTATTGTCTCTGGATGCCTTATGGGTATCATCATCAACGCCCCTCGATGGTCTGGCATTCCCGCATAGATCCATTTTTTACAAGTCGTTACCGTCGGATGGCTTCTAGCCGATATCCGTACATCATTTTAATTCTGTATACTGTCATTCATGCAGCTTGTCTCCATATAGCCTCCTACTCTTCATACCTCTATCACTAGTTAATTACTCCAGAACAATATTATATACCCTTCTACATCATTTCAGCATACTCAAAAGTTAGCTTCTATACTCAAAGCCAGTTCAGAAAATCGTAACCTTGATTCATATATACTAGCGTCATTCGGATCACATATATACATCATACCTCAGAAAAACCATCCTTCATAAAGACCCTAAGTTGCGCAAGACCATCTTCCAAATCCTTCGTCTCACATACATACCCAATCCTCACAAAGCCCTTGAACTCAGGACCAAAACAATGCCCACCAGGCACAAACATCACCCCAACCTTGTCATGAAGAAGCTTGCACAGCCTAACATCATCAACGGGCTTACCGTCTTTAGAAAACCTCACAAACGCCGTCGTACCGGCCTTGGGCCGATACCAATCACATACCGACGAGAATTCATCAATAAAAGCAGCGAGAATGTCAAGGTTATGTCTCGCTAGCTTCATGTTTCTGTCAAGTAAGCTGGGAACGCATTTTTCGCTCAGCGCGAAGGCAGCGACTTTATCATCTAGCTGGCTGACGGATATAGTGGTGTAATCGCGGGCGTGCAGGCATTTATCAACGATCTCCTTGCTCGCGATGATCCAGCCGATCCTGATTCCGGCAAGGGCATAGGCTTTGGAGGTTGATCCGGTTATGATCGTTCGTTCGTATCCTAGCGAGTAGGCTGATGGTGGGCTGTTGTCCAGGGAGTGGAAGAGTGGTCGATAGACTTCATCACAAAACACGTAGATGTTTCTTTCTTTGGCAATGTTGATGATCTCATTCAGGTCCTTGGCTGGGATAGTTCTTCCGGTAGGGTTTTGAGGGTTGCTTTAGTAAGTCAGATAATCAAGTCTAGCGGGATGAGATGATTTAGAAAAGGATGCCACGAACTTTAGAATGATGAATTTGGTGTTTTCCTTGATAAGTCCTTTGAGTTCACCGACATTCAACTCCCATTCGTTTTCTATCTTGGTCGTCCAAAGGGTAACTTCTGCTCCCAACGACTCTGGAACAGAGTATAGCTGCTGATAGGTTGGATATTGGCAGATGACATGATCCCCAGAGTTAACCATCGTGTACAGAACAAGGAAGTTGGCGTTGATAGCACCAGGAGTTATCAAAACGTTCTCAGACGATGGGCTCCGGGGGCCTTCAGAGTACAGCCGTGCTATGTTCGAGCGTAATTCCTCAGATCCTCGAATGGCGCCATATCCAAGTTTGGTAGATGTGTTGAATAGGTTCTCAGGCTTGCTGTCTCCCGCTAGTGAGCACAAGTCATCTAGGGAGATGGAGGCAGAGCAAGTCTCTGCAATGTTATGTTTGGCTGTATTCTCATACTCGTCCATCCACTACTATCTATCAGCATGTCATGGATGGTCTACTGTTGGAGGTGTACTTACCTGCTCCACGGCAAAAGGTTGAACCACCACCATGATTCCTTTCAATATCTTACTGCTTAGAAGCCCGGGTGTGTAAGTGTATGAATGTACAACTCTAGAAGGGTATACTGTGTCTTTTTAAGTAGGAGAAGTTATCTCCATCCTTCGCGGGGAATGTCGAAGGGCGTCGTCGATCCTGCCCTCATGTCAGCCCCGCAGAGTCTAGAAGGGTCTCCATCGACAATTTTTACGTCAAATTCTACAGTTCTTCGGCCTTCAAGCTTGCATCTTCTATATATTATCAAGGATGGCTTTCTAGAGTGATATTATTCGCTGTCAGTAGGCCGGTGAGGCAGGTTGAACATTTCATCTGGTTTCTGGTTGGAATTCCCAGCCATTTCAGAGTTTTTCCCTTCTTGACCCGACCTACTCGCTTATACGGTTAAGCAGTTCCATTTGCAAATATGGAGTATAGAGTAAGTATACATGTCTGAGCAGCTTTCTCACACTATACGGAGTAGTTGCATATGAACAAGATGACATGCTGGACATGTTTTATATCCCCCCTTGCATTAAACATCCCTCACCCCTGGCACTAAGGCGAAATAAACCTTTCCCAGCCAAGATGCCCCTTGGTGGCTTCGCAAATCCAAAGACAATTGAACAACTGTCCAATGGACCGACCGGCTGGCCATCTTTGAAGTCACAGAAGTACGTGGGACAAGCCAGGCTGGCCAATGCCCTCCATCATCGAGAGTTGGGCCCCTTGAGGTGGTTTCAGTCCATCACCATTAGTAGCTACAACTGTCGCCATGTGCGCGATAAAACGAGCATTAAAGCAGGTTTATTGGCGATGATGAATTGTTTGTTAGCTCCTTAGCACGCCTGTTTTAAACTGCGGCTATCCCTCCGTATCCGCAAGATGATGCAGGCTTGGAGTTTTGGCCAAGGCAAGTTTCCTTTGTCCGAGGAGATCTCTTCGGTATCACTTCAGATCTGCCGAGTGGCGCCGGCCTGCTTAAAATTGCACAAGATGAACTTTTTTTCCTTTACCATCGCCAAACTTCTTGGCCTTAGATAACGTTTAAAAAGGGCGATTTGCTCTTCTCGAGGTGTCGTGGGGAAGCAATTTACCATGACTGTCCTTTCAGCTGGGTGTTTCAGGCTTCATACTGTTAGGAACAAGATCATCTTTTCCATCGTGTTCCTTCTGGGCTTTATTTGGGTTTACATAACTTATTTTTATGATGATTATTGTCCACTTGCATCGCCTGCAGGAGCGGATGTTATGAAAATCCCCAGAGCTGTGGTTGTTCCTAAGACAAAACGTGACCGAGTGGGCTGGGTGAGGGAGCTAGAGCCAAAGTAAGTGATATCTTTTTCATTAGGGGGATTGTCATGACGTGTGGTCAAAAGAAGATCAGAGTCATTTGTGAGAAGCTGCTCTAACAGACAATCTTTAGCTGGGTTCCATTTGTTTATTCTGTTGATAATGATCCAAGATACCCCCTTCACACGCCAAAGAATGTTGGGCGTGAGGCAATGGTGTATCTCTCCTTCATCATTGACTACTATGACTCGCTTCCAGAAGTAGTAGCATTTACACATAGCACAAATAGACAGTGGCACAATGATATCAAAGGCCTGAAGACAGTGAATATCTTGACACAGCTACAGGTTAATTCGGTGAAGAGGAAGGGTTATGTCAACTTGCGATGTAAATGGGAACCTGGATGCCCGACTTCACTCAATCCTCTCAACCCAACGGAAATAGATATCCGTGAGCAAAACGAGCGCGCCAAGCTGCCTGAGATATACATGGATCTGTTCAACGTCACAAGGAACAACGTCCCAGAACATATTGGCGGAGTGTGTTGTGCGCAGTTTGCAGTGACGCGGGAACGAATCCGTGCGCGACCTCGGGAAGACTATATTCGGATGCGGAACTGGGCGCTGGAATCCGGTTTTACGAGTTTTGGCATCGGCTGGGTATTTGAGCAGGTCTGGCACGTCGTCTTTGGGGAGGAAGCAATCCAGTAAGACCTCCAATTGCCCATCTGGTGCTGGAAGATTGGCCTAACGATATATACTTATAGTTGTCCATCCGAGGCACAATGTCGGTGTGATCTTTATGGAGTATGCACCCTATAACTCAATGCTCGGGCCTAATGGGGTAAATGAATATGCATGACGGTTATCGAAGTCGTCCGAGAGGTGGGAAACAGCCTGAACGGACGATGACATTAGTCGAGGCCACGCCAGACTCAACCATCTACATCGAGCTGCAAGCTGAACTGAAGAGCAAGGAAGGCTCTGGCTGATGACTGGCCTCTTTGGTCACAATGTGGTATGCATGGAGGGAAGACTTGATTTAATTAACAACTAGACAATCAGGAGTTAGTGGCGTTGCATTGGACATGGGATAGCAAGCGTCTTGGGAAATAGGATCCATAGAATAGTAGAATAGACCTAATATACCAGTATTCACAGCAAAAGGAGCAAGTGAACCAGCATCTCTCTATCTATATCTATTATTTGTATCTTGTAGAAGTTTTTGCTCTTCCAAGGGCTATCATGTGATTCATTAGTAATCATATTAATCAGCGGGGAGATTTGCACTGTTTGCCCGCGCTAGTCCCGAAGCGACCAAGGCAGAAGCCCGCTGCTTTCAACGCTTCAACTTCCCGCCATGAAACCCTCCAGACTACAACACACTGCAACTTGTCCTGTTCGCCCTGTCTCCCGCTTGCGCTAGCCCTTCTGGCATCGTCTACCTATAATACTGCTGTTACCGCTCAGAGGCCTGCTCACCCGTGTGCGTTGGCAGTTTTTACAACTCGGTGAACGGATCTCACACTACTTAGTTGACTAGGTCGTAGTGGCACAAAGATGAAGCTCACTTTTAGGGTATGTTCATACGGGCTCCCCGGGTTGCATTGCAGCTAGATATGAGATGGACAACATGCTAACCAGCTTTTATACCTGCAGGATTTGAAGCAGCAGAAGTTTGTGATAGAAGCTGAGCCCTCCGAGACCGTCAGTTTCCCCGCCATCTTGCTTCAAGGGTACTTCTTTCGATAGCGTTGTTAACCCCACCATAGATCGGACAGGTGAAGGAGAAGATAGCTGAGGAGAAAGGTTGGGATGCTGCACAACAGAAATTAATATATTCAGGTCAGTAGCTTTTTTACTTCATTTTCATTGGGTTTAATTGATTTCCCCATTTTGGACTGCCGAGCTAACCCATGTTTTCTACTCCACCTACAGGCAAAATTCTACAAGATGCCAATACTATTGAGTCATACAACATCGAAGAGAAGGGTTTCATAGTGTGCATGGTGTCAAAGGTATATATGCAATCATCACTTGAATGTTCGTATAGTCCCTAACTTCTCGACCCTAGCCAAAACTTGCACCCTCGGCCTCGGCATCAACCCCAGCGGCCTCATCTTCTCAGACACCTGCTGCTCCTCCTTCTGCTCCAGTCCCTGCTACGCCTTCAGCTCCTACTCGGGCAAATGTTACGACTTCAGAGACTCCAGCTACTCCCTCGCCTGCCGGAGGTGCCGCGTCAAATGCCGCCACCTTCAACGACCCTTCTGCTCTGTTGATGGGCAACCAGGGACAAGAAGCGATTACGCAGATGGAGGCTATGGGTTTCCCAAGAAGCGACATCGACCGTGCCATGAGAGCCGCTTTCTTCAACCCAGATCGCGCAATTGAATATCTCTTGAACGTATGTCAGATGATATACAACTCCACCCCAGATAGACCCAATGCTAATTGTTTTTGTAGGGTATTCCGGATGAGCCCGAGCGTGAACCCGCCAGCGCACCGGCTGCGGGAGCCGCTCAACCTGCCGCCGCCGCAGGAGCAGCAGGTGGTGCTACGAACACCCAAGTCCAAGAATCCCTAAATCTTTTCGAACAAGCTGCCGCACAAGCTAGCGCAGGTGGCGCAGGTCGTGGTCGTGGTGCCGGAGCCGCTGCTGGAGCAGGAGCAGCTGCAGGAGAAGGTGCAGGCAGCCTAGGCAGCTTGGAGTTCTTGCGAAATAACCCTCATTTCCAACAACTTCGTCAACTCGTCCAGCAGCAGCCACAGATGCTTGAACCTATCCTTCAACAGGTTGGCGCCGGAAACCCGCAACTCGCCCAATTGATTGGCCAGAACCAAGAGCAATTTCTACAGCTGCTTAGTGAGGATATCGATGATGAAACACAGCTCCCCCCAGGGGCCCAGTCCATCAGCGTAACGGAGGAGGAGAGAGATGCGATTGAGAGAGTAAGCAACATGCACCACCATTTACCTACCCGTTGAACCCATGTTAACTCAACTATCTTCCTATAGCTCTGCCGATTAGGTTTCCCTCGCGACTCCGTCATCCAGGCCTACTTCGCATGTGACAAGAACGAAGAGCTCGCAGCCAACTTCCTATTTGACCAGCCCGACGAAGGTGAAGACCAGCAATAGTTTCTAAGGGCTCTGCAGCTTTTGTTTGACCCAATTCCACCCCCTCCCAACGCCCATCAAATAGTCCAGATAGCCATTCATCCCACATCATCTCTATCAAACCACTCCTGATCCGACGCAAAGGCTTTGACTACATACTTTAATCCCCAATTTACATGAAATGAATGACATGAAGCCATATTCGCCCTAATCGCCCCAGGGAATAAAATTCAAGGCCTTCTCACTGGGATAAGCGGGAAGATATGTATCCTAGCAAATAACACCGCATAACCGGTCATCCATCCGTCCGTCCCGCTGCATACCAATATGAGAATCAAATCAGTTAAGTCAGGATCTGGAATTTACTACACCTGATTATTGCGCCTTACATGCTCCTTGGGTCTTGTTTCTCTCTCGTTCCCTTTAATTCCCGTATCTTGCTAAGGTGTTGAGGAAAATTGGTCTCTCCTGTTACTTCCTGATTTCGAATAGCTAAAATCCATTTCTTAAGTGTGTAAAGAATATTCCTCACCGCTTTCTACGTCTCCAGGGCCCTGGTATAACTTCTCAAGCACGCTGATTACAAAGCAACTTCAGAGCTTCTTGTACATTAAGTGGCATGGCAAGCTCATATTGCATTTATCCCTAATATAATGTCGTTAAATTGACATTATCGTGCACACGTAGAAATTAAATGGCTTCTAATACCTACTCAGCATGGACGGGTAACAAGCCAAACAGCCAGACCGGATCTACCAAATACCTGCATCAAAGCACCCACCAACCCATCATCGCCAGGATCGAAATCATCCATGTTAACGTGTCGGTCATACTGCCATAATTTATGTAATCGTAGGTCGCGTTTGGTATCAGTTGCTTCATCCACACCACCATCGGGCACGATGAACTGGTCAAGATACGGATTCGACCTTGGCGCAACAAGAAGCGTAAGATCCCCATCTATCTTTATCTTCGGGACGCCTTGCGAGAATTCAAACGGGTTTGTATCAGCCACGCAGCTGGGGACGGCCTTGAGTGCTTCTTTATGGAATTCCGGCCTCGGTATGCCTTTGAGATCCCGCGTTTCGATCGAGAATTCACCCACGTTATCGCCCAGTAGCCAGAGAGGAGGAGAATATGCTTTCCACCATAACACCGTCACTGTTCGGTTGGACCCTGGCGTTTCTAGTGGTGGTACTGACTCCGCAAGAAGAGCGGGGATGTGCACCTGTGTTGGAACCACACCGCCCTGGTGGTATATTCCCATGAGAGCTCCCAAGGCACAATTAAATAGTATCCAGGCAGCTAGGAAAGTGCGTGACTTTGGAGGTCTAAAGCAGGTGAGAAGTAGAGGGACGCAGGGCATAAGGAATCGTGCCTCCTGGTGAGGGAATATGGAGATAACGGCTGCTCCGCAAATGGCAGAGTATGCGCGCATATTCCGCATGTTGAAAGTAGGCGATGTCACCCCCTTGGTGATGACGGACCAGATCGATACGATGTACGCTGGCCCGAGGAGCTGAGGCAAGTTGACGAGGAAGTGCTGGTATCTGGCGTGTATGCCATGTTGGGCGAGATTGGAGGAGTCGGAGTTGTAGAGTAGATTATTGAGAGGGGTGATTATCGGATGGCTGATGAAGTGTGAAAAGGTTTCGGGGGAGGTGTAGAAGGTGGTATCAATTGCAACGGCGAAGAAAGAAAAGACAAGTCCAAAGAATGCAAGAGAAATGAAGGAAAAAGGTCTATCGTCATGTTAGTATATGAAGTCCATCACTATCCAAGGGAAGAGACTCACTTGTTAATAAAATGAGGCACTAATTGAAGTGCGGGTATCATGATGAAAGCTGGAAAAGTAATCCTGTTAAAAACCCCAATAACAGCGACGAGAGAGAGGAATGCGCATGTAAAGACAGATGACCGATGCTAAATTCCAGTTGTCAGCCATTTCCCTAACCATTGACCATATAGAGGTATCTACCTTATTCTCCACGATGCGCTGGATCAGAACCAAACTCCATAAAACCAACAGCGTCTCGAGCGAGTTGGAGAAGGTGTGTGTCTGGTACGTCCAAGTGACATAGCAGGACGCGACCAAGACGACCGCCTGTCGCCGCCGTCGCGGATTCGGCACCAACTCATGTATCGCCCAGTCCTCGAGTATGAGACTGAGCAGGAACATGGTAAAGCGCAGGATGTAGTATATCAGCTGTGGCGGCGGGTTGCCATTCCCCGTCTCAGCCCAAAGCCACTTGAGCAGCGTCATCGGCAGCCCGTAGATGAGCCATAGCGGGAAGATGCTGCGTATCGGGTTCTCGGAGGTGAATTCCCATGTCAATAGCGAAGGATAGGAGAACAGACGGCCTGTAGGAGTCGCAACCTGTTAGTTGATGGTCTGTAGGTAAATGGTGGGGGGGGGAAGAGGGAGAAGAAGTCCGGACACTCACCAGCAAACAGCTCCGGGCCCTGGAAGTTCTCGTCTGGATGGATGTAGCTTGGTGAGAGGGCGAAGTAGATGCGCACCAGCAGGAGAAGCAGATAGGTTCGCCTCCACATCTTGCCTTGCTCAGAGTAGACTGTTCTTAGTCTGTGACGGGGCTCATCAGAGTGAACATTCCTGTCCGCATTCCCTTAAAGCCACAGTACTCTTTAGATGGGCAGCAACAAAGCGACCAAGGCCTTATCTAGAGTAGTTTTCAACAAGACAAAGCACCGCGCATGGTAGAGAAGGGAATAAAAGCGAAAGAAAAGAGAGAAGAGAAAAGAGGGAGGAAACAGGAGAAGAAGTAATTATGAACCCAGTGAAGGATTGGAGAGGAAACGTTTCTCTTGAAATAAAATAAATTGAGTATCTCCAAGGAGGAGCTGACAGCCAATAACAGGGGCAGCTCACATCAGATTGCAAGGAGGAAGCTTTTCAAAGGGAGATCGAAAGAAGAACTGAAGGATCCTTGTTAAAGGGGGAAGCCGATCGAGCAACCTGTAAGTATTTATTTTCATCTCATTCTCAACTCCATCAAAGAGGGGGGTCAGCAGTATATATAGTTAGCAACAGTGACTGGTGCAGCTGATGTTCATTATTCAAGTGCGAGTACTCCATGCCGGCCCTGCATCTTCCAAAACCTGTTCAAGGATGCAGGCTGAATAGGAATACCGCCTAAAGAGTTGAAGTCAAGGATAGCTAATAGTTAAAGAGCTACTACTAACTATCTAGGGTTTATTGGAACGAGCCGGAAGGTTAAACACCTAACGTTGTGACGAGGCTATCAAACTGCCATGAGCGTCATCAAGTTCTATCTCCAACGGTCGAAGATGAAGATGAAGTTGAGACTCTACTCCTAATCTCGGCTGGATGGGCT
>JANTQJ010000821.1:0-10151 GCA_032989685.1 Arthroderma sp. PD_2
GCTCCTCAACGCCTTCTTCATCTCGACCAATCCCTTCCCTCCGCCGTGCAGGTACAGTCCCTGTCGCTTCTTTCGATACCAGCCATGTTGAGCCCATCGTTCCTCGATCCGTCAAGAAGAAGGGTACTTTGTTTGACTCTGGCTACAGCAGTCCGGCCAATAGCCCGCCCATCGTTTCTTCCGGCGAATTCCTACGTCCTAGCTCCCGCCAACCAAAGATAATCACACCGACCGGCGGCAGCAGCAGCAGTAGCAGCAGTAGCAGCAGCCATCGTCGCACACATAGCACATCCCCATTACATCGCGACCCAATCACTATCCAACCAACTTCAAACTCAAGAAGCGTGCCGTCTGATATGTTCCACGAACTAAAGCCGAGCTATTACGTCTTTCCGCCAAGTCAAGTGCGGTATTCACCGCGCATTGACTCGGAAGATATATCATATGGCAGCTCAGCAAAAAGACCTTCCGTTTTCCGGAAAGCCTCTGTCGTTTCTTGATATCTATCAAACACTTTCTCCTCTCATCTTCATCTCTCCTCATTTCTACCATCTTTGATAATATACCTTTTTTTTTTCTGTCCTGGAGTTCTTGGTTTGGTGATCTTGCTGCTTTTGCTTCACTGACTTCACTCTCTTACCCACATATGTGTTCGCCCTGTTGCTGGAGACAACAACAACGGTAGCAACCAACACTCAGATAACATGTCATGTCTTCATCGAAGTCATAACATCTGCTATACACGACTTTAACTATTCATGACCTTATGACTTATTATCATGCTGCAACTCGTTCTTCACCTTGTTTTTTTGGCACGATCTCATGTTTACGATTTCCATTCTGCCCTATATTATATATATATACATCAGCACACTACCAATTTTTGCAACGCGCTTTCTGTTAGTTTTACCCCTGTTTGTCCTGTTCATTTTTTGGTTTAGGTTGCGGGATTCATCATCATATCATTATCATGTTCATCGGATATGAACGGTCGGTGGGAGGGGCGAATATTTTTACCGGATTCCGAGTTACTGTCACTGTTTTGTCTGTCGAGAGGAGCTCATACTGGAATGGAATGGAAGGAGTCAATACATATTATATCAATGTTATATCTAGCTAGCTACTATCTCTCTAGTTCTAGCTGTCTATCAACTTGTTTCTAGGGATTGGACGTCTTATCTTCAGGATCTCTTCGAGTATAATTCCTACCTTCTCTACGTAGTTGGAAAAGAGGAGCTACGCCTATAACCCGGTCGCCTTATCAGCTCCTGAATATGTAGCTGAATGAATGAAATAATCGATGTTACCCCGTTGCATAGTTACTATTTTACCTTCACCTATGCGGATACTTCACATTCAAACATTCAAACTTAACCTGGCTGTTACATGTTTATTCAAACACACGAGAGAGTAACTAAGATTAAATCAGTATAATGACCGTAGATCAAAGTCGTAAATGCCACGGAATACGTTAGAATACAAACTAATAATTTGTATCACTATACCAGAGCATATAGACCAACCGGTTCCAGGAATAAACCTCTTCAACCTCAAAGCCCCCTCCTTGTCTAGATTCAGCAAGTACTTGTGTAGGTTATAACGGTAGAATCGTGATGGGCTGGAGAAGAATAGCGGAATTTTCATATCGGCTGATGCGAAACCACCAGGTAGTTAACCAGCTGAATCCTTGGATTTTTACAGAAGGCCGATCTAGATGCTCCTTGCTACTTTGCTTCGCCGAGGCACTGGCAGGAAATAGGGCTGATGGCATATGAAACTACTTGTAGTTATGATCAATGCAAGGTCATGCGCGAGTCAGGAGTGGCCGACATCTGACACCCATCCTTACTCAATTGCCTTTGCCCACACATCTAGATTAACAACTTGTATACCCCCTTTACAATGCCCCCGGTTTCCACCGACAACGCGGCTTTTCCCGTTATATATTATAACTTAATTAAATGAAAGCCCATACCGCCCCCTTTGCAATCCTTGTACGGCGTAATCCACGGCACAAATGAGGTGTTGCACGGGATACTATCAGCTATGACTTGCAGCATAGCACGAGGTGGAGTGTTTCTTGGGGGCTGGGTTGGTTCTTCTTAGGGGTGGCTACGATCTCAACTTCGTGAGAGGGGAGTATGCAGGATGGTTGTAAACTAGATCTGGCGTGATGTTGTATGAATTTCCAAGGGTTGTTGGTGGCACAGCTGTACAACTCATGGCTACTGGGGGAGATTCATGGTGAAGAAGGACCAGGATTTCCTCGTCCAACTACCGCCCGGCTGTATTGTGGCTGGGGTTGAGATAGATGGGACGCAAAGCAAAGATAAAGTCATGTTGATTGGTGTCTATTAAAGGTAGGGGTTATTCATTGCCCTGGCAATTCTTTTTTCTTCAACCCTTCCCCTAAATCGTGCTCGCATTTGCGAAAGGTATATCTTTTGTTCTCAATTCATTAAAGTCATGATTGATGCGAGTGAGTATAAACAAAATTTTGCTGTATGCAAAACTGAAGTGGAGTAAGGGGCTAGAAGAATCATGAGCCAGCGTCAGGTACAAAAGAGGCATATATCTATGGCTCGGTCCAGTCCACCTGGTCCACGGTAGGGTTTCCCCCATTTTTGGCGTAGCTAATTCTTAGACGTAGTCGAAGTTTTGGAGGAAGGGACTAAAAGAATATTATGTTAGTGAGCTTGTAGGATTTATTGGTAGTAAGGTTGCGTCAACTTACGCCGGATGCAGCCGCAATCCTCATTGCCTGTGTACCCTCTTCACCGCCGTCAAGTTCAGCCTTGTTAATGGCATTTAGCTGAAGTTTCTGCGTCTTAGGCACAGCGGCTTGCAGGCCAACTCCTGAGAAGCTATCCAAGGCGGATGTGTTGCGGAACTTGGCGAGTATCTGGCACATGCCGGCGCTACTTCTCTGGATTTGAAGAGCGACTTGAAGATCATTCTTGTTAAACACCACATGGGCGGCAGGTGATGGAGTAGTGGCGGCGGCCGGTTGAGCAGTACTTCCTAAGAGGCCGCCCGTAGAAGTCTGCTGCTGGGATGATCCATTGGAGCCGAAAAGGTCCATAATAGAATCGACATTTGAGGATTTAGCGGATGTGGGTTGGGATGGTCGTGGAGTGGGCTCTGAGCTACCACCGCCGCCAAGAATATCGGCGAGGAGGTCTGCAGTATTTTGGCTGCCATTCGCCTTGCCGGGGGTGCTCCCGGCGGGGGCATCAGAACCACCACCCATGAGATCGAGAAGCATGTCTTGTTCGGAAGGTTTAGACGGTTTCTTTGATTTATCTTTTAGCAATCTGCTCTGTCGCTTATTCGTAACTTCCCCGAGGACTCGCTGCTCCTCTCGTATTTCTGGGGGAGGCATCCTCTCAAGTACTCCTTGTCTTATCTGGTCGTACCCAAATAGATTGCTATACTCCACAGCACGCTGCTGAATCTCCTCGCTCAGATCAGCAGTCTTTGTCTTTAAGAATCTGCGGATTCGTTCAACCTGGGCAGGGTCCGAAATTCTTGCGGAGAGCTTCATGGAGGCTGTGGTAATGTACTCCGTCACAATTGGGGTCGCATAGGTACTGTTTAGAATGTTCATAAAAAGATCGATGATGTCGCTCTCCTTCACCTCCTTCACCAGTTCTTCTTCTTCATACTGGCCTCCACGAAGAAGGGCATCTCCGAATTCACCAATAACCCAGGATGCAGCCACGGTAAGACCTTCTTGGGAGATGTCCTCTTTTAGGGCTGCATAAAGTTTTTGTGCAGAGTAAGTCTGCAGATCGGGAGTTGTTGCAATAAGACGAACAAATGATGATATGATTTGTTCTTTCGCGTAGTTACCGGCTAGTTTCAATACACGGAGCATGGTATCCACGTGCCATCTTGGAGTTGGGGCGAATTTGCTGGCAGCAATACCAATTTGGGTCGTCATAGCAGGCTTGAACTCGTTATCAGCGACCTCCAGGAAAGCCAAAAGCTCACGAACAAGCACTCTGACATTCCCTTCGTTAATTAACGTGAAACTCAGGTCTAGAGCTCGCCGTCGTATGCTGATATCGGGGTCTCGCAAACATTCGAGAATCGTGTTTCTGTGCCTCTGAACAGCGTTGGGCTCTACAGCAACGACCTTGACGAGGGTGTTGAGAGCAACATATCGGATATTGTTGTCCTTGTTCGACAAGAATTTCCCTAGTATGTTAACACCGAGCACACGGAGGCCCGAATCCGCTTCAATGTCTAGTATAGTTAGAACAGCCTCATATAAAATGGAGTTGCCGACATTTTTGCTAGACTCGGTGTTTGTAGCGACTTGTGCGAGGATATCGTTTATTAATTCGCTGGTGGCTGCGTCTCCCCTCCCGAGCACTCTCAGGAATCGAAGGATCTTCACCTGCAAGAATGGATCTGTTATACCAGATACATCATGTTCCGGGGCATATCCAGAGGACGTTAAGCCTTTCAGTGTCCGAACCAGCCCGGCTGCCATTGGGCGAAATTTTTCCACAACTTCTCCAGTACCCTCAACCTCATCAAATTCACAAAACTCAATGGCAAGTGTCAACCCGCTTAGCAAAACACCGTGGTTTCGATCCACCAAAAGGTTCTTCGCCTTTTCAACGAAATGCTCCTGTAAGTCAGGTACCTTTCGACAGACTCGCATTGCGCATAGTGCTGCCTTTCGACGGATATAGGGGTTCGCCGTAGATATGAGGGATTCAATTTCAGGAAACAGGTCTCGGGACATTTCAACAGAGGCAATATTTCCAAGCGTACAGAGAGCAAGGCCAACTACATATTGGTTCGAGTGGTTGAGGTCACTAGAAGGGGATCAATCAGTAAGCTGGAGGCTCCAACTCAAGATCATATAGCGGCATTACTCACTTCTTTAGAGAGTTGGTAACTAATGTCAGAACTTCCTGATTCTCATCTAAAAGCAACATAGTCCCTAGATATCCCAGTCGTTTGTCGGCGAACCGTGGCGAGGCAAGCAATTTCAGACATTCTATCTGTCCGAAGTGCGTCCTCTCACCCAATGTGAACAGATATAATAATTTGGCAACGTTGTTTCTCCTATGCATCTTGTCAGAGCCCTCTCAACAGATCCCCGTACTTTCAAAAAAAAATAGCTGCCTCATACCGGACGTGAGAATCTGTGCTGTCTTCTCGAAAGCTTGCCCGAATAGCAGCACTCTCTTTCTGGATCACCGCGCGCTCATCGGCAATAGTTTTCGACGCGCGCACATTGCGAATGAATTGCTTGACTGTAAGCTTAATATCAGCGATTGCAAATAGAGGCAAGGGGGTTTGCGGGGCGTCATACGGGAGGTCATGGTGACGGCGAGGACCCCTAACGGGGAGCAAGCTGGGTCAGGGCGGGTCGAGGGAGATCAGGGGCTGCTCAACATGGAACTGGACTCGCAACTAAAGCTGTCTGCTGCTCCTAATTGATGGCTAGATGCTCTGTCCACGGCCTTCTTGCATGCTCGTTATCCATTGTCTATGTGTCTCGAGTCGGCGTTGTGCTGACTCATCAACTTTTTCGGCTTTACTTTCTTCCGAGATAGTGTACAGTCAGCAGCTCTGATGACGTCAGCGAGCCGCAGGAGCTTCTTTAAGATGTTGTGACTTGTTATCACAAAATCCACAAGGCGGAAGATGTAAATCCTCCGTGTTGGATCTATATCATTTAGGCCCCCAACTCTCCGGCCCGGATCCTGGCAATGGCAGTGCCTTGTGATGTGACATTCAGGAACCGATACATATATAATACATAATTCACAACTAGAATTGTTCCTGTATACTTGATGCGGGTTGCAATACTTCGTCCTCACTAATGGCACCAACTCCGTATGATCCAGAGGAATCCGGCGTGCTTCGGCCCCGAGCGCTGCGCGCATCCGACCATCATGTTGACCGTCCACACCTGGCCATGGATAGGACACCGTCCAGCATCTCAAGGTAAATGACCTGCCGTCCTCAATTGTCGCATCACCATATCCATCCGAGACCACCCCGTTCTGACTTCATGTCCCAAAAAGTGGTCGCTCAACGCCTGTACCGGATGATGCTCCTCCATCCGCTCACTCAATATCAACTGCCCGGAAGCAGGTGCGAGCTCAGGCGAAGCAGCGCATGTTTTACAATATCGACTACCAACCTCGCCTATCCCACTTTGATCCTAACAGTGATCACCGTGATTTTCATGGCTTTTTCATTCTATTTTGGATAAGTTTGGTGATTATGGTTATTACTACCGTGTTGAGGAACATCAAAGACACTGGTTATCCACTTAGAGTCCATGTCTGGTCCCTCCTTTCGGCAAATGTGTTTCAACTTGGCTTGGGCGACCTAGGTATGGTCGCAAGTACTATAGTAGCAGTGCCGCTTCATAAGGCAATCAGGAAGAGCAAAGGCTGGCTCAGATGGGGAAAAGGAGGCATGATAGTGCAGAGCATATATCAATTTGCTTGGCTCTCATTTTGGGTCATGTAAGTCTATCTCAAAACCTGCAAAATCAATGTGAATTGTGTCGGGGCGGCCAGCTAACCTTATGCCAGACTTCCGTTCAAACTGAACTGGACATGGACGGCTCAGGTCTTCTTGACTTTACATACTTTGACATTTTTAATGAAAATGCACTCATACGCCTTTTATAACGGGCATTTGAGCGAAACAGAGCGCCAACTTTCAGCCCTGGACGAGCCGCAGGCCAAGCCTTTACCAGCTGCAGTCCGCTATCCAAGATCTCCATTTGTTGCTAATGTAGAGATATTGGCAAATGGCGAGACATATACTCCTGACGCGGAGGTTGAACCTAAGGAACAAGTCAGCAAGCTGCGGGATGATCTAGCAACTGAGCTTACTTCTCCACTTGGCCAAGTTACATACCCTCAGAACCTTAGTTATCGCAACTATGTCGAGTTTATGTTGTTTCCAACCCTCTGTTACGAGCTGGAATACCCCCGCGCAAAGAGTACCCGCTGGATCGAAGTTCTAATCAAAGCGGCCGCGGTGTTTGGCTGCATTTTCCTGCTAACTCTAACCAGCGAAGAATTCATCGTACCTGTACTCAGTGATTCTGCATTAAGGCTCCGTATGACATCGTCACACTTCGAGAGAGGGCTGATTCTCGCGGAAACAATCAGCATGCTCCTATTCCCATTCATGATCACGTTCCTCCTCGTTTTCCTTGTAATTTTTGAGTACATATTGGGTGCATTCGCCGAAATCACACGATTTGCAGACAGACGGTTCTATTCTGACTGGTGGAATTCTTGTGACTGGTAAAAAATGGCCCTTGAACCTTTCAAAAGATATTTTTGGCTAACAACTGTGTCCTAGGCTTGAATTTTCGAGAAAATGGAATCTCCCAGTCCACCACTTTCTACGACGCCATGTTTACTTCTCTTCTCTCACACGCTTCTCTGCACCGGGGGCAATGGCCATCACCTTCCTTGTTAGCTCAATTGCGCATGAACTGGTGATGGTTTGTATCACTAAGAAATGGCGAGGATATGGCTTTTTTGCGATGATGATGCAGCTGCCTATCGTGGCAGTTCAAAGGTCGAAATTTGTCAAGGGGCGGAAAACTTTTAACGTAAGCCATATACCATCTTCAGATTTGAAAAATTCCTCATACTAACATTAACTTCTCTAGAATGTTTGCTTCTGGATTTCGATGATCATTGGATTATCTCTGGTAGGTCTATCCTTCATTGATGCAATAGTTGCCCTGTAGCTAACTAAGCCGATATATAGATATGTGCACTCTATGTTCTCGTATAAATATGTTTCACTCTCATTTACATATACCTCGATGCCTGCCTAGGCGGCTAGAATCTTATATACCTATACCCTGTTTACATATTTATTCTGCTTGCAATTTTGGGAATTATACGCTCGGTACATATATCTTTCCATATTACCTAACAGATTTATTTTAATTCCATATCAAAGGAACGGATTGAAACAGGCTAATCTCAGGAGATCGCGGTTTTTGTTGGCAAGCTCCTGACGCCAATATACCTGGGTAGCCCATTCAGGTGCTGGAACGTCAGTGTTAGACTCAGGCTATTATCCCTGGGTTATACATATGTTAAGACATGTTTGATTGACTGGCTTTTCCTGGGTTTTAGTGTTTAATTTGAAACTACCACTAATATATAACGTTGACAATTGTACATATCAAATACTCTGGCTTCTACTAGATTTATCCTTTAGTTACAATATCTGTAATTCTAGTCAAGTGCCGGTCGGTCCAGTTAATGCACATTCATGAATAGGAAGGTCAAGATAATTGGAAAAAAACACGGGATGGTAACTTGAGAGAAATGTCTCTAATGCTGTAGTACCCTGATGCAACGAATCCAAGGTCAAATGCCATATCGTTGAACCTACTCCGAGCGCAAGATGAAGAAAACCCAAGAAATATAGATGATATAGATAAGAAACCGAAATCCCGAGATATATAATAAACATGCTGAGGAAACCTAATCACCGGCCAGCGCCAAAAGTACTCGCACATTTCCAAAAAACGCTGGCGCCTTAAACACCAATGGATGGGTGTAGTAAAGAGAACGCAATGAGAAGGCACATATTCATATCGGCTGGGCGTTGCACCTAGAGGCCCAGGCTCACATATGTTCAATCGGTTCCTCAGGGAGAAGCCTTTCATGGGTTTCCTCGTCACGAGACGGTAAACAGGCCTTAAGGGGTGGAGTAATGATATCGTTGAAGAGGAAGGTTCCATATACAAGCATGGCAAAACCCAGGACCTGCAGCCATTTGAAGGTCTCCCAGCCAAGGCCAAGGGACACAAGCCAGATGAAGAGTGTTCTGGAAGTGTCGATGGTGCTTCGTGAGGTGGCAGAGAGAGATCGTGTTACACTGAGACCGAAGAAATTGAAGCCCCTATAAAGAAAGATGGGTTAGCTGCTTGATAATTTCACTCTAAGATATAACGGTAGTTCCACATACCCAATACTAATCATGATAAAGATACTCGTGATAGCAACGGCCTTGTTGGTGGTCATATTTCTCCACCCCTCTGCTGCGTCAAAGTATCCAAATTTGCCACTTTCGGAAATGCCAATGGTGAAATGCAAAATTACCATTGCCAGAGCAGTGACCAGGAAGCCAAAAATTCCCTCCCAGCCAACGACTTTCAATGGGTGCATGGCATAGTTTTCGAGAATCCATTCCTCCAGCACAAACTGTGATGCAGTAAAAACTTGGGCAAAAGCGATCAAGAAAACACCAAGAACGACGAGCAGCGGGTCAATATGTTTCTCGGTAGTAGTAAACGACTCGTGGGCGCGTCTGAATAAAGCCGTTACTGTGTCGACGTCACCGGGAGTAACGTTTACCGGCTTGTGTTGATCGGGGAAAATAGCACCCGCCAGGCCGACAAGGGCAACTCCAAGAACGACACACACCAAGGCAGACCACTGATAGAAATATAATTTCCTTCGGAGGAAGAGGACACTAAACAGGCCAACAAATAGCACAAGTGCACCACGAGTCATCTGATAGATACTAGCGACGACGAACAGCAAGCCGACGTTCATCAGCGTTGTACCGGTAATATCGCAGCAAGCTGGGAGGGCGAGAAGCAATATCTTCTTCCCGCTCAGTTGTGTTCTGGTATCTTCTTCAACTTTACGTCTATCAGCGGTTTCGTCGTCTGCCTCGTAATCGACGTCGGTCTCAGAGTTACTAATGGATTGGTATCCATCAGCAAACAAGGGTGCGGAGGTAAATCGAGGAATGATAAAGCCGTTCCAAATGTCGATGAAGAACAGGACGAGCCAACAGCCCATTTCTCCCACGAACATCTGTAGCCTATTCCCAGATTCAAGTCAAGTTAGCTATGTATATGTGATATCGAATGATCCTCTCTGGAAAAGAACAGGAACATACGTCTGGAGAACAGGCTGCTCAAAAGCTACTCTCTTGCTGGGATCGAGTGAGTCACAGTTCCTCACACATTGCATATCCTATGGGTGCTATTAGTGAGAAAAGCTCTATAATAAAACAGAGCCGAGCAAGAGACTAACCTGATACTTGGTGAGGAGTGTATTGCACACGCCCGTCACCAACATCATGGTGACGAGGAAGGGGACAAGGGCCTTGGGTACCAT
>JANTQJ010000822.1:0-10128 GCA_032989685.1 Arthroderma sp. PD_2
CAGCCACAGGTCCTCAACGGCCGGGCTTGGAAAAGAAAAGAAGGATGGCCCATGTAACCTATCTTCTCGCTACACATATAAGCAAGTATACACACGACTAGCCCTGACTTCTGGCCATGTGCGTTGTCTTTTAATCCCCCTTCTTTGTTCCTCGAGAGACCCTCTCGCGTCCACTTTCTCCGCGGGGGCCCGTCCCATGGTGGCGCCCTGACTCGCGCAGATAGACTTTCCTAGCCCACTTCTTGCCGCCCTCTCCCTCTCTCCCTCCCTCCCTCTCTCCTTGACGTCCATCTCTATCTCTCTATCTAGATGTCTATATACTTATACTTATATACTACTACTGCTGCTATTACTACTACTGCTGCTATTACTACTACTACTGCTGCTGCTGCTGCTGCTGCTGCTACTGTATGGTAACTTACCAACCCTTACCACGCCTTACCCCTTCCAGCCTAGTTCCACCGGCCCAGCCCGCCGGTCACCCTTCTCGCCAAGCCTTACCCATGTACTGTCACGCCCGTTACCAAATACACAACAGAGTTAAAGAAGTGGGGCCTTTCCCTTCCCTTCTTTCTCCAGCGCCCCGGGACTCTCTCTTCCTTCTTCCTCCACTTCTCTCTCTCTCTCTTCCTCTTCTTCTCTTTTGCTCCCTTCACATCTCACCCTGCGAGTACGTATACTCGGGCAATTGGCCTGGCTTCGACCTTCTTCTCGACTTCGACTTCAACCTCACTTCTCGACTTCTTTGTTTCACTGTATGGTGAGTAGACCCTTACGCGCCCGTCGCCTACAGACACAAAACTAACAGATTCACAGGAATAACTGTCCCATCTCACGTCTGCTGTCTGCTAGGGGTATCTCGCCGCCCACAAAATGGCTACCACACAGCCCATGGCTACCACACAGCCCATGACTACCGGCCCCGACGACAAAGGCAGATGGACCACCAACAGAATGACCTGCGAGGGCAAGAGGATCATCTACCAGCTCAGGATCATACAGCAGCCCGAACGCGCCAGAGCCTGCGGTGCCGGTGCCAAATGTGAGTCTCTTAAGACATAATTAAGAATGCAGATTCAAGAGACTGACGGAGAAATAGCTGCTGCTGACCGTCGTCCTGTCGACCCGCCTCCGATCGTGGAGATGCTGATTTACGAAGACGCCCTCGACGGCTCACAACCGGTGGACATCACCTTCTCTTACAACGCCAACTTCTTCCTCTTCGCCACCCTCGAATGGGCTCGTCCAATGGCACACGGCAGAGTCCAGGGTCAACCGCCCGTCTGTCCAGTCCTGACCGGTGTTCCTGTGGCGGGCATCGCCTACCTCGACCGTCCCATCCAGGCCGGCTACTTCATCTTCCCCGATCTCTCCGTCAGACACGAGGGACTGTACAGACTCAACTTCTCCCTCTACGAAGAGCCCAAGGACGCCAAGGATGAGGACAAGGTCGCTCCAGCTCCCGTTGGCAGCGTCTCGACCACGGGTATGACCGTGCCCATGAAGGCCAAGTCGCCGGTGAAGAACATGTACTTCCGCGTAGAGGTCAAGACCAACCCTTTCAACGTCTACAGCGCAAAGAAATTCCCCGGCTTGTCGGAGAGTACCTCACTTTCGCGTATCGTGGCCGAACAGGGCTGTCGAGTGCGTATCAGACGCGATGTCCGTATGCGGCGACGAGAGCCAAAGATGAGCAAGGAGTTTGGTGGTTACGACGAGAGGCATGGCACGCCGGACTCGTATCATTCGGGTACGCCCATCGAGAGGCCGAGGAGTGCCAGTCACTCGGGTATGGATGGAGGGTATTACTGTCCGACACCACAGCGTGCTCAGCCGGTCGCTCAGGGGTACGGCTTCCCACCATCGCTGCCGCCTCCTCAAGGACCACCGTCGCAGCAGTACCAGCAGACAGCGCCCGGTCAGATGGTCCTGCCTGGTCCTGGAGTACATCCTCCTCAGGGTCAATCGCATCTCTCGTTTGGCGCACCACAGCCACAGTACTGCACTCCTCAGCTACCTCCGCAGCAGCAACAGCAGCAGCAGCAGCCACCGCATCACCCATCTCAAGGACCATACTCCTCGCCGATGCCCAGCTACACACACCTCCGCCATCCATCGACAAGCACAGAATACGACTCCCAGACCAAATACCCACCATATCAACAACAGCAGCCACAGCAGCAACCACCGCAGCAACAGCAACAACAACAACCCACTCCATCCAGACAGCCATCAGACCCCAACACCAAGGCCAGTCTGCCGCCCATCTCAGTTCTAAACGAAACAGCAGCCAGCGCGCGCTACCGTCCCACAGATCTAAAAGCATACCACTCAACAACCACCCAACCTCCACGGATGCCTCCTCCATCCTCCCTCATCGCCACCACAGCACCACCATACAATCCAAACTCAGAAAACGACATCATCGAACCAGCCACGCCAACAGAGCAAACACAATCCAACTCCCACTCTTCGTCCAACAGCCAGGCACCACCGCCAACCTACGACCCAACTCCCGGCAAAGGCTGGTCCTTCCGCTCCGAACCTCTCCTCTCCACCAAACGAGGACACAGCGACGTCTTTGGAACCGCGCATCTCTCCCAACCACTCCACCACGGCAAGAGGGCAGATTCTATCGTTCCCTCGTCCGCTGCCCCTGCTTCTAGCGGTCGGGCAAGTATTCTCGCTCGTATTGCTGGATTAAACGACCTCGACGACGACGATTCAGGCATACCTAGCAACATGACCTACAAGCGAGCTGACGGAAGAGTCGCGACCAGGGTGGCAGGTCCTGCCAGGGCGTCGTAAACACATGCACACTCTCGCATCGACTAGGAACATCTATTCTCCTTTGTTTCCCCCCTCCCCGCCTCACTCCATGTGCCATATACCAACCCGTACCATTTACCAGGAACAGACGTTGGGACCGCTTCGCATCGAAGTGCTTTTCTTTTCTTCTCTTTTTCATACCTTCAAAAAAATTGGAATTGGGATTGGTGGTATTCTGCCCTTCGACTTCAGTCTTGAACCTCGGTTGGCTCTTGTCCCTTTTGTCAATGTTCTATATGCCTTGCGTATCTTTTATCGATCTGGATCTGGATCTGGCATGATCCCACGCGTGAACTCCAGCCCAGCATCCCTTTACACGCCCACTGGCCTCTCCATCTACTCTACATGTTTTGGTCCACCTTTTTTTTCGATATGTCTTTGTCATTTCCTGTTTTATGTCGAATCTTGCCTTTCTATGATATCCAGCCCTTCCCCTTTTTACCTTCTTCTATTCTCAAAGATACTTTACCCCCTTTCTCTCTATCTTATCTATATGTTTCTATATAACAGGCGCAACAACGTCATCAGGACGTACCGAGGGAGACCCAAAAAAACCAAGTCAAATCAAATCCCCAATCCAATCAAATGAATTGAAGATATACGCAGACCAGGTCGGATTGGAAACGGACGGGATGGCTTTTGGGCGATTTGCCTTGGGATCTCTTGAATATATCTAAATACCTGAATTCTCTTTTCTTTTTCTCCTTTTTATCTCTTTCTACTGTGTTTCGATCTTGCTCGGTTCGGTCTACCGATGACGCGGCTGTTTAATATTTCCTTGTTGCCTTGCTTTTGTTTTAGGTATATCTGTCAGTATTCGTATATTGAACAAATGGGAATATAAAAAACATTACATACGTTTTAACTCCTATCCTTCTATCGTAGTCGTCTTAGTAGATATATACCATGCTGTTGACATCTCCAGACCCTGTCAGCGCGTAATTGGCTGCCCTGTCCTTGTCTCTCCCCTGCAAGCCCATAACTAACGCCGAAAGCGCCAACTCCGGCTGTCTCGTTTCTTTTCTTCTTCTTCTTTTCTTCTTTTCTGCTTCGACTCGACTCAACCAACTGCTCATCTCTGCATGTAGGGAGAAGACTGGACTTGAAGCGGGTTGAATGGGATCATGGCCTGAATGTTGACGCTGAAAGACATTTTTTGACGGGGTGGGGGGGGAAGACGCCGGCTTTGGCTTGACCTTCACGTCTTTTCCCTTTCACGACTTCGACTTTCGACTTCTCTTCACTCTCGACATTCACGCGACGCTGATTCACTACTCGGTACTCTTCCACTGCTATATATCTTCATCTCGTTCTTCCTCTTGCTCTTCTCTTCTCTTCGATCCTTGACAACCGAGTCTGCGCCGGAGTTGGACTGTTTCACAAACCTGCCACATCCCGCCAACGCCAGCAAGCCCACGGCCTGGACGGTGGCCGTCGAGTCGCCTCGGGTTAAGGTCGAGTGGAATTTCTCGTGGTGTCTTCGTTTCTACGTTCAATTTATCCCTCTGGCTGGTCGTTATTGTACTTGGTAAGTATAACAACGCGTTCTAAGAAAAAATAAACAAAAACGGTTGGAAAAGTCAATTAATTGGGATTCAAGTGGACATTGAAGACATGACTAATGAATGGGACTATCTATAGTTGCTTCGGCTTGATGTTTTTCTCTCGCTAGCAGACGAGATTTGAGATACCATTCAGGATGTCTCGACGGGCAAAGAAGGTCGATGTGAGTAGTTTATTTGATTTCATTTGTTTTGTGGTTACATCTACGCTTCCCACGATCCTGTTCTCAGGCGCCACGGACCCAGACATGACGCACTCGCCGACTCGAGGGCATGCACAAATTCAATATAATTTGTTATATCCTTGGTCGTTCCTCGCTCCAATATCAGGAAATTGATATTGCCCCGTTTCTTGCACGGTTGCACTGTTGCAGGTACATTATTAACCGACTATTGGACATAGGGTGATGAATTCAACGTTGATCGCCAGCTGGAAAACACGCTGCAACAGTCAGCTGCAGCTGCTACTATGTCTAACAATGACCATGGAAACCGGTACTACGGTAATAGCAATAGGCCCGTGGTGACGGGGCCTTCAAAACGCAAATCATACCCCCAAGGTGAAGGAGATAATACCCATTCCCATTCGGCTTATCGTCGAGGCGTGAAAGGCGATCGCTTCAGTGTTGATATTGTCAATTCTTACCCGCCGCAGTCGTCTCAGAAACGCGTCCGGTCTAACGACTGGTCGATACAGGGGGATGGCGAGCAGGTTGCCAACGGTATAACTCACAGAGAGCTGCCGGAGAAACCCACTCTTCGCTCACGCAGGGGCCAGGACGTGACGGAACTCAAGGAGAGTCAAGAACGCCAGTCTCGTTTTTTGGAAGGTAGTATGAATGACCGGGTCAGCACACAGCCGCCATCTACTTTTATAGGGGACGAGCAGGAGTATTTACTTTCGAGGTACATGGATGAAAATAATGATCTGAGAGGTGGTAGACGGGTGGATGGATGGCAGTCGACCGGACATATACCCATGACTCCCACGCTACATGGCAAGAAGGCGTCCCTTTCCTCGATCAACACAGCCGATACGGATGCAGCCGACCCCAAACACTCGAGTGTTTTTCGATTTGGGAAAGCAATTGTCTCTGCATTCAATCCAATGGGCGTCTGGGGGAATGTTTCCGAAATATGGAAGGGTCATGATTCGTCGTCCAAAGGGTCAACTTCGAGGGAGGCACTGGAGGACACGCCTCAAGCTGCACGCATCGCAAAGGCATACGAGGAATACAAGGCTTCTTCTGCATATAAAAGGAACACTCCAATGACCGCCCCATTATACAGATATGGACACTCGAGGGAAAACACTGCCAGCCCGACCAAGTTCACACCCGCTCAAACACCACAGCTTCAATCGCATCGGCCAAGTGCATCTATTCAATCCAGCACCAGCAAGGAACTCCCTCCAACTCCCCTCGAATGGCAAGCTCAGCCACCTTCTTCCACCAAACGCTCTTCGTTTCAAACAATCAAGAATTCCCGATCATTTCTCAATCTCGGCCAATCGCTTCGGAAAGAGCAGTCTCAGAAGGACCTAGCTAAGGAAAATAAACTGCGGAAGAAAGTTAGTAATCTGGAAGAGAAACTTTTGAAATACAAACGGGAGCTCAGTGTATTCGGACACGAGGGTGAAGGCATAGGCGAAGAGCCAGAAAGAGAAACGCTAGCTACTGGTCCTCAAGCTGCCTCGACTGCTCCAGCTCCTCCAGCTCATGATATGCGTTATATGCGGATGAGGATGAAGAAGTTTGTTCCAGGAGCACTGCCTTCCCTGCCTTCAGAGAGACTGCTTTTCGACGGCGAAGAACCAGGCACCATTCGTGAAGTGTCAGAGCAAGAATCCAGCCCAGAGAAGCCACTCTATACGAGAAAATCAGAGCCACGACTGAGACGCACAGTCCCACGAATTGGAAAGGAGGGAGCTCCAAATACTCCTTCCGCCACAATCACCAACCGGACCATGGATGGAAACACACCACCATCACGGAAACGCAAGTCCCCATCCCCCGACCCTGCAAGCATCCGTCGTCGTCGGATATCTGCCACCTATAGCAAGGAGCTTGGGAGCATCGACGCCTCACCTCCAACCTCACCGCCGCCTACCGGTCGTCATTCCACCGAGCTGAACGGGCCTCGTCCTCGCCCTCGCAATGCACGCGCTGAGACAGAAACCCGACGTAACCAACCATCCCGCAAAGCAAAAGAAATCAAACCAAACTACTGCCTGTTCAACTACGAATCAATCGACCACCCTGCCCCTGCTCCTGAATCCGGACGATCCGATTCCAGACCCAGGAATACCCAAACTCCAGGTCCAGCCCCGGCCCCGGCCAAAGCGCCAATCCCAACCCCTACCCCTAGTCATTCTGACTCCAGTGTGTCCGTGGAAGTAGCCGTCTCAACTCTGGTCCCCCCTCCCATCCCATCCTCTACCAAACCACCCCCAGCCTCAAAGCCAAAGCCAACACAAAAACAAAATGCAGACGCAAATGCAAACGCAATTACAGCACCAATTCCGCCCCCACGCCCAGCCTCCGTTCCAACAGCAGACATGATTAGCCGATCCGGCAGTCCAAAGAAGCACAACATCTCACCACGCCGTAGAGCAAACAATAAGCCCATCACCGTGACGCCTGGGAGTGACGGGAACGAGAATATTCCGCCTGTTCCTCCGTTGCCAGCTGAGCATGCCGGAAGTGCTGCTAAGAGGGAGCCGTTCGAGTGGCCAGAGGATTGTTTCTAGTTTCGAGATTGGACGACGATCTCATTTCGAGAGTGGACGACGATCTCATTGATCTCCCATCTCTCCCTTATTTCCAAACATGTTTTTCATGGCTTGCTTTTCTTTCTTGATATGTACTTTTTGCGATGTTTATTGAATTCTCGTTATAAGCCGAAGATGAGTTCGAGATATGAGATACGATTTGCTCTTTCTGATTTCTCCCCTTTTTTTATTTACCTCTTACTGTTTTCTCTGATTTGCTCTGCCTATCTTCTGAGTCCTTGTCCACTTGCTTCTAGCCTTTTACCCAGCACAGTACAGCACAGCATAGTTAGCATTGGTGTTGGAATGATGGAGTTATGTGTTTTAGCCTGCTCTTTCTCTAATGAACAACGTTGACACGAGAACAATGACAATATTAACAGAGTGGACCAAGTGTAACGAGTCACAACAGGTAGTCTTTTTCCTTTATTTCAGATTGATTTAACTAATCCTATACCGCTCTCCAGTCTTGATGCAGCCTGCCGTCGCCATGTCTAACAATAGGATGCACAGGGTTCCCTAGTGACTCCATGGAATGTATAGTGTCCGTGTCCAAAGAAAGCCTTACCACCCTCTCCAACTCTGCCAAACATCAACAATAAGATCCTTCTCGCTTCCCTGAGCTGTCGAATCAACGACAAGCAAATAATTAAACCCTGCACAGCAAATACAACAATGATTCGGCCAGATGCGCAGTTTCTCCCCAATTCGCAAGGCTCGCATATTCTCTCGCGGCCCATGCCAGCGCAAAATGCCGTGCTCCTGACTTACACGATCGATGATCCAACCCGTCTTGTCACCATCGGGATCATAGTGGCCGACCTCCCCTTGCTGCTGGCCATCACCTGCCTGCTCAACCCAGGGTGTAACTACACCCCAACCTCTATAGCTACGACACGGCTCACGTCCGATAGCCAACGAACCACATGCCACAAGCGCCTCGGGATGTTCACGGTGCATATACAGCGAGCCCACCTCTGCAATCACAGTAAGCGCTAGGTCATCGAATGATAGATGTGAGCTGCATGGACGCGCACGGGCGGCTAACTGCTGCATGTCCAACGTCACATATGCACCCGCGTGCAGCTCGACGTCATACTTTTCCTTGGTTTGATCGATCGCTACCTTGACCTTGTCTGCACCGGACAGGGAAGAGGCTTGGGATGCGGTGAGATTCTGCGCTGCCGTTGTGCTGGGCGTTGCACCGACGGAGAGAATGAAGCGACGTCGCGAATAGTCGGCTTCCCCATCAAATGGGACGGGTGGAGGTAAAGCTGAGGCACGCCTTGCGGCCTGTTCGCACCCTTCGATCTCTATGCGCAGGTAGTCCATTGCCTCTGACGGGTTGTCGGAGCCATAGCTGTGTCCCATGTGGGAGTAGAAGCCACGCAGGGTGAAGAGGTGTGGCTCCTTTCCTTCTAGGGTGTAGAGCTCACTTACGATGGCATCGAACTGTGGGCTATCGTGCGTCACGCCAGCGCGACCATAGCCAGTATCCAGCTTGAGGAAGATGCCCAGTCTCATGCCGCAGAGGGCGTGGTAGCGAGATAGATGTGGGATAATCTCGGTGCTGTCAACCAGGCATGTCACCGCTCCATGGCCGAGGGTTTTACCCAGCTTAGCCAGACGTGAGAAGCACGATGGTTGAACGGGAAGGCCGTAGATCAGCTATTCACACCGTCAACCCAGTCCATGCCCAACTTATGCTCGTCCCCACGCTTTCCGGGTAAAAATGTAGCGGTGGGGAGAGAAGGGGGCAACAAGAACATACATCTACTTTCCTCCCCTTCGCCTGACACTCTTTCAAGAACGGAACCAACTGCTCGGCTTCTACGAGCGTGGACGCTACTAACCGCACCGTATCCGACTCGCCCCCGACCTGGAAGCGGGTGAGTTCTGTTGTCTACCTCGCCTCGTCAGCCGTTGGACCCCACGTCCGATATACATATGATTAGCTGGAAAAGATGTAACGCTACCTTATGAGTCTTTACGTGCGCCCTAAAGTCCACGTTCAAGGCGGCTGCGGTATCCAGCATGACCTGGCAGTTACGGCGTGCCACCTCGCGGTCGATAACTGCCACCGGGCCATCGATATCTTGCAGTCTGCGGCCGACATATCTCGCCTTGAGCTCGGCAGCCTCGGCATTCGGTTCATTTGCAAAGTTCGACGTCATAGCAGCTTTCCCTACGTCCTTCTTCCTCTATCTCTTCTCTGACGTGGCGCTTCAAGGGGGGATGTCAATATGTGTTTTAGATGTGTTCAGTGTAAGGGTCCCCTCTTCGTTAATTATGGATATGTTGCTTCCAAAGTCCGTACACCCGTTAGGTTGAGCCGGCCTGTTGTCCACGCTGCGGGCCTTGCTCCGCGGCCCAACGTCAACTAGCCCTTGCCACCTGTTGGCCTCTCGTTTGGTGGGCTGCTCGTTGTTTGGGTGTTTGACAGTGCCGGGATGCAGCTTCTGTTGCTCCGTCGCTCTTCACAGCCGGCTATTCCATCTTGTACTCCACGTTGAAGATAAACTGAAAGGCGCGGGTAAATCACTAACAAGTTGCTTATAGTTTGTATACGGGGTTAGCAACTGACTAATCAGTTACAGGAGGTTGACTATCAAAAGCCCCTCCTTCTCTTCTCCCCCCACGCTGCGTGGCTCTACTTTCTCGAAGAACAGGAACTGAGGACGAGGAAGAAAGAGAAGAACAAGAAGAAGAAGAAGAAAGGGAAGAGAAGATGTCTGCCAAAAAAGCCGTTCTCACCGACAAGGCCCCCGCGCCGCTGCCAGTGCTCTCGCAAGCCATCATTCACAATGGCATCGTATACTGCTCTGGCCAGGTTGGCACTGATCCAGTTACCCGTGAGCTGGTTGAGGGGACTGTCAAGGACCGCACCGTATGTTCCTTGTCTTTTGTTTGCGTACGGCGCGGCTTCGAATAGTAGGAGGAGAAGTAGAAGCTGACAGTGGCGTGATG
>JANTQJ010000823.1:0-10124 GCA_032989685.1 Arthroderma sp. PD_2
ATAACCGCATCACTGGCGAAGCTGTCCTGACAAAAGAAAGCGTATCCCATATTATGAAAGTGATTGAAGAACGAGGAATCGATGCCTGGTGGACCGATGATGAATTCGACCAAGCATGGTTTCCTCCCTCGCTTCGTGACCCGAATGTGCCACTATATAAGCGCGGGACCGATACCATGGATGTCTGGTTTGACAGCGGCACTAGCTGGGCCCAACTTGAAGATAATACCTCTCCTGAAAAGCCTCCCGCCGATATATACCTTGAAGGAAGCGATCAACACCGTGGCTGGTTTCAATCCAGCCTCTTGACATATGTTTCTCATCAACTCGCTCAGGGTGGTAGCTCCGGGTTTAAAGCGCCTTTTAAAACGTTGATCACACACGGATTTACACTTGACCAACATGGCCGTAAGATGAGCAAGTCTATCGGAAATACTATACAACCAGATGAAATTATGGGCGGTACACTTCTCCCACCACTAAAGCCCAGAAAAGGCAAAGGAAGAGGACCGAAACCAAATCCTGATGTTCCAATATACGACGCTCTTGGTCCGGATGCCCTTCGATTATGGGCCGCTGGAAGTGACTACACGAAAGATGTGGTCATTGGACAACAGATTTTAAAAGCAGTTAACATCAACCTCCATAAGTTCCGAGTGACTTTCAAACTCCTTCTTGGTGCGCTTCAAGACTTTGATCCAAAGAAAGAAGTTCCGTACGAGTCACTGCATGCAGCTGACAAGGTTGCACTATTACAACTGCATAACCTCATCACCACAAGCCAAGAAGCAGTCGACAAGATGGAATTTTTCAAAGCAGTGACCGCGATGAATAAATGGGCCAATCTAGAATTCTCTGCCTTCTATATCGAAGCAATCAAAGATCGACTGTATGCGGATTCAGAGGCTGGAATAAGTAGACGAGCTGCACAGACCACCCTATTCCATATATATACGCATATTCAAACACTGCTTGGACCAATAGTTCCATTGCTAGTTGAGGAAACTTGGGAACATACCCCTGAAGGTATCAAGGAAGTGACTGGACATCCATTCCACCGAACTTTCAGCCCGCCGAATAACGAATGGCGAAACGATACCTTGGAACACCAGTACTCCGCAATGGTGGCAGCCAACTCAGCCATCAAAGCTATGCAAGAAACCGCTCGCTCTAAGAAGCAAATGGGCTCCTCATTGCAGTCCTTCGTGCACCTCATCCTACCCAGAGATTTTACCGTGTCCGACCAGCTGCTATCAGAACTTCCAGATCTCTTCGTCGTATCCTCTGTCACCTCAGGATTTCAAAGTGATGCTATACCAAACGATGTCATGCAGGCCGAATGGAATTACAGCTCCGAGCTCAAGCTTCCAGATGGCCAGACTGGAAAGGTATGGGTTTATGCGCCAAGTCAAGCCAAGTGTCCTCGGTGCTGGCGTTATGCAGTTGATTCAGCAATCGAGTCGGAGGACAAGGGGGAGGAACTCTGCCACCGCTGTGAAGACGTCGTGCGCGATCTAGATCAGCACAGCGATGCTGGCCAAGCTTCTGCCACCGCACCTATATAAACCTGTCGTTTACCCTGCTGCCTTGAGCGTGTAACATAGAAAACATTCCTGTACGATAATATAATTCATTCGCTCTTAGATTAGTATGACGATGTAAACAGACGATTAGGATATCACTAACTTGTACACATAATGTAGACGAAGCTGTCAAACCACGCAAAACCTCCAGCAAAGACGCATATCAATCTACATGGTAGCCAGTGCTGCCTGGAAGACCTGGCAGCATCCCTTCAGCCCTTCTCCAACAGTGTAACTCTCTCTGGGATGGTCGTTGAGTCCGATTGGTCTCCAATGTGGCAAGTTGGAGTGATGACGATGAAGTCATTCCAGGTTTCTCAAACGAACTTACATTTACCTTCGAGAGGCGAAGCCACTGATTTCACAATGCGGGGAAAACCCTTTAATAGAGCAAATGCCCATGGTGGTAATTACTGAATAGCAGTCTTCTCTACGTGTGAATCTGCATGTACTCAAAAATCATATACCTCCGACCTCAGTACTTTTGGCATTTAGTACCAAATTGTTTCCTTGCGGAGCTGGACAGCCCCTACAGTCAACAAATAAACTAGAAGAAGCGATGCACACCATGGGAGATATAGGGGTCCCTCCCATTGACCCTATTCCACCCCCGAATCCTATCATGGAGGAGGCAACGGGGGTCGGTCGACGGTGTTTATGGTATGCTCTAGTGACGATCTGGAAGACGAAGAAAAGAAATCCACCATTCTCTAACTTTTACCTTCTAGGGTTGTTGCAATCTTGATGCTGCTTTCGTCCCTTGTTTTCTATGTTCTCGCTGGAAGAGTTCCTGCAGTAAGTCCATAGTCGTGCGTTTTTGGAAAGATGCATGCTCTAACAAGGCCTCCTAGCAAAAACGTCTCTTCCACTCTCTGATATCCCTCGTAACCACAGTATCGTTCCTTTCATACTTCGTGATGGCTATGGGGTACGGATTGTCCTATAGTCATTACACCTATCACAAAGGCCATAAACACTCACCGGATACATACCTTGATACTTACCGCGAGGTGTACTGGATTCGATATGTCAACTGGATGTTGACGACTCCATTGATTCTTACCTGTCTCACCTTTCTATCCGGTCTCAACGGAGCCAGCCTACTTGTTTCAATCTCCGCATCTCTTATCATGTTTTCTGCTGCTCTCGGCAGCGCATACATGAGGCAACACCAACAGTGGGCATGGTATACAATTGCTTGTCTAGCATACTTGACCATAGTGTACCAAATTGGATATCAGGGTCGCCGAGCCTCTCAAGCCAAAGATCAACAGGCTCGCAACTTTTATTCTTCCATTGCAATCTTCTCTTTAGCTGTCATGCTCATCTATCCTATGTAAGTTGAGAAAGCCCGCAGTTCTGACTGCTTTTTGTTCTTTACAACTAACAAAACATGCAGAATCTGGGCGATCTCTAACAATGCTCGAAAGATGAGCATTGATGCTGAGATCATCGTTTATGCCATCCTCGACATATTGCTTCAAGCCGGTTTTGGCTATTGGCTTGTGGTCTCCCATGACAAAATAAAATCTATGTAAGAGACCTCCAGACTGACAGAAGTTGACCGGCTATGTAAAGGATGCAGATGCTAACTAGCTGTTTAACCAGTATGGTCTCGCTAGATGGCTTCTGGGCCAACGGAGCCAGCGGTGAGGGAAACATTCGGGTGGGAGAAAACGAGGACGTATGATACCGAAGACACCAACGGCATCCAGGAAGTTAAGGGTACACGATTTCTTCCGTGTTTCTGCCAAATTTGATCCTATCGAAGCATGGAAACTACCAACTAGCGGTAATCAGCACATACTCGCTAATACATAATCCAAAGATGCGCTGATGCTACCGTTAATCTACCAGAGCAAAAGTTTACTGCCAGCCTAGTATACTTCCATACCAATTTGTCATTTCGGCATTTGATCTATTCTGTTTTAATGCAACAATTGATGCCTTACCGCATCTGCTAAAATGCTCACATATGATGTCTACTATTTAATCTTGAAGTTTGGAGATGTATACCATTTAACGCAGCAATGCAATTTTGGGTTTTCATATTAACTATTATTAACTAAACAATCGTGGGTTCATTGAACGCGACTCAAGTCACTCAGAACCTTCCGGTCGATTATTAGCACCCCCAAGCCAGACGTAAACTGGCAAGGGAATCTCCACCTGTACAAAGAAGAAAAGAGAAAAGAAAAAGAAAAATGAAAGTCGTGATATTCATACGAGCGTAACGACGTCATTGCGGGTTGTGACCACGTGATCACCTTAATCGAACTTCTTCACCAAGCTTGCCTGGGATGATGTTCTACTTCTTTTTCGTGGGCTTGCCAGTTGGCTTCCCATCAGGCGTGAAGACGCCTCCAGCCAGCTTGCTGGTTCCTGCGAAGCTTCGGCCTTTCAATGCAGGACGACCTTCGTCGTCGTTGTCCGGGAAGCAATAGGGTGCCGCCCCGATGGCTGCATCTTCTCTGCCGATGCTGGCTTTTCGCCATTGGCTGACCTTTTCGTTGACGAGTTTGGCCTCGTCCGCCTTGTCGGCTGGCTTTTTCCCCTTCTTCGGGATGTCGACAAGTCTGCCCTTCCCTGGGGCCGGCTCCTTGCTCTTCCTCTTCGGGATATCGATGAGTTTAACCTCTCCAGGTTTCACATGCCTTACTTGCATGGCGTACTCTGCCACATTATTTGGCCAGGATACGACAACGCGTTCGGTCATGGATCGTGGGAGAGCAAATCCTGCATCAACACAGTCGTTCTTGAAGTTGATTACTCGGAGACGGTGTGGGTTAAACCACAGGAAGAACGGATCGGCATCCACAACGAATCCAGTGAGGCTTATCTGGACGACTGGCAGTCGTTCAAGGGTGCATCCCATCTCGGAAGCTCTGACTTTTGCATCGGCGATAGCTTCTTTGTCTAAATATTCTCCGACTCCAGCGCGTCGGTTCAGTTCGCCCTCTCCAGACTCTCCACTTTGAAACAGAAAACACAATTTAGCTTGGTATTCCTTTTCATTATAAAATAAAAGGAAGCTGTGTTTACTTCTTGTAGACATTATGGCTACAAAAAGCTCGCACATGGCATTTGGGCACTTACTAGTATGTTCCTGGAGCCTCATCCACGTTGCGGTATGACCAATCTCCCTTGATAGATGGCCAATCTGCGTTGAAAGTACGTCGGATACAGGGCTCGAGTGCCATCTCTAACTCGAGTTCTTCAAGACCGGGATTGAGCCACACAGTCTGCCAAATATATTTCTGGTATGACTGAGACATTCCAGTCAATTTGAGTTTTCGAAGGTTTCTGAAGTTACAGAGTGATGAAAGCTCCTCGAGAGGCATGATCTCTGGGCGAAAGGGGTTTTCAAAGGGGTTGAGTCTCTTGGATGGCCAGAACAAGTCCAATGCGAGAACCTCGCCATTCAGGTTAAGAGACTGCCACGCAGAACCTCCACGGAAAGAAATGATAGGCTTATCGAAGCCATCCGCAGATTCGTCGTCATCGAATGGGTCTTCACAGGGCTCAGACTCGTATTCCTTCATGTTGTTTTTCTTGCTTCCAAACGCGGAGCGTAGAAGCGCGACGTTGCTGCCAAAGGACGATCTGGATACTGATCTGTTGGTAAATTTCTCTTTCGCGTTGTTCGACGCGCCGATGTTGAAGATACGGCTGAATGATGCTAAGGATTCGGATTTGCTTAGGCTGAAGGGGAGGCAGCCGATATCACTCAAGCTGGATCTTCGTTTTCTGGCAGGGATGCTTGTTGTTGGTTTATCTGGAGGATAAACAGCTGTAGCTGACGTGACTTTTTGCTGTGGTGGAATGAGAACTCTTCTTTCAGCTGTTTGGCAAGCTTGTTAACTTATCGCCATCAGAGAAAAACTGCTAGTGCAGAGAGATGGAAAAAAAGATTGTTCTTGCAGCAAGAGTGAAGAAGGGAAATTCACTGGCTTACCTGGTCTCACTGGTGTGTGATCCTTTTCATCGTTATCGTCCTCGTCCTTGTTGACAAGACAGCCTGCTCCTCGGCAACACACCATGGTTGCTGCTTTGGTGGCTGTGTTCTAGAGTTACTTTGCGATATAGGCCAGCCCGGATTTGATATGATGTGTGAAGGGTGGTTCAAGTTCTTAGAAGACTTGTTTACCAGTACAAGCAGAAGGGGGTATCAAGATTGTGTGATGAAAATCCTATCAAACAGGAGGTTTGTGGATTTTCCTTTTCTTCTTGTGATTTTTTGTATAAGGAAGTTTGGTTTGTGTGGTGTTAGGGCCGCTAAAAGTGTTGCTGTTGCTGTCCCGATGTGTCCAGATACAACTAGACAGTAGGGGGCATGTACTTGTATGACAGTATACCATCTTGAGTCAAACAGTGGAAGAAGCTGGGAAGGGAATGGGATAATGAACCACACAGCTATTTTCTCAGGGTAATGGTAGTTTTCACCTGGGAAGACTCGACTATTTATCCACTACCTCTTTTATTGCATCGATACACATTCTGATCAGGCCATCATTCTATGGAGTATATGGTTCTGTCGGCCTCTGACATCGAAATGCATTCTTTTATCATCCAGATATCATGCAAGGGGCCCTCCTCTACTTCCTGAGAACCCATCAAAACATGAAACCTAGCAGTGTCTTAACATTTATGCAAATACGTTTCAGGTCTAGGAGGAATACGCCGGTTAAAGCTGTAGCTTCTAATCTTCCATCTGTTGGATTTCCTTTGTCAGTAATGCATATACAGTCATGCATGCGCAGCCATGCATGACTGTATATGCAGGTCAACGTAATATACCGCTGTTCTAGGAGCCCAGTTCCATGGAAGATATGATCGTTGGTGCATGACTTGATCCCATTGCCCCTTTCGGTTATGGTGTACACACGTTGATGGTGTTTTATACAGGTCCCCGAGACAGATTGTGGCCTCGACAACTAGTAGCATCTGTCATAAAGGGGAATGCTGGCCACTGCCAGCACATCTAGTTCATATATGTTGCTAGCTGTTGCAGACGGATATATTACAAGGGGTCCGAGTTGAAGACAGGGCCGGTAGTATGTCCCATGATTCTCATTCAAAAGATTCAAGGCACAAGATATAAAAGCCATTTCAAATGGAAATCATTATCTCATTTGGCTCCTGACAAGCTTGAAAGGAATTTTATCCGCTAACTAAAATAGATAAAAGGGAAAAGTAAAGAAAATCCTATTTTTTCACTTTTAGTATCTCTTTCCTTCCCGTAGAACATCACCGAACTCCTCGAGAGGGCTTCGGATGAGCTTGGTCTCCTTCCATAGGTTGGGGGTGAGGTAACCGTATGAGTTACCGACAGCGACGAAGGTGGCCTTGAGAGTGTTCTCAAGGGTCTTGGTGGAGCCGGAGGAGGTTGTGTAAATATCGCCGACACCAGCCAATTGGAGGAATCGCTTAACGGATGGAGAGGCAACGAGACCAGTACCACGGGGAGCAGGGATCAACTAGAAGATTATATAGTTAGGACATGTTCCATCAAAAGTGGGAAAACACCTAAAGGTCCATAGATAGAAAACCACATACCCTAACAGAGACGGAACCGCACTTTCCGCTGGTCTTGGTTGGAAGAGAGTGAGGTTCACCAAGGTTGGAACCCCAGTAACCTCTACGGACAGGGAGAACGCTGAGCTTGGCGATTATGATGGCGGCACGAATAGCAGTAGCGACTTCCTTAGAGGTCTTGATTCCGAGACCGACGTGACCCTCGGAGTCTCCAATGACAACAATGGCCTTGAAACGGGTTCGTTGACCGGCACGGGTCTGCTTCTGGACAGGCTTGATCTAAATCCATCGAGAAAAAAATACCCCATTAGCATCAATTGTAAAGATAAACCACCTCATAGGCCAGCCGTAACCCCTGGCGCATTATGCTCTACACCATCATCCTCCATCGACGTATGCCATATCCACGGGCCTCTCGGAAAAAATAGAGAAGTTTATGTCCGTACCTTCATGACCTCATCCTTGAGCTTTGGCAGGAAGAAATCGACAATCTGGTATTCCTTGATGGGCAAACTGTGAAGGTAGATCTGCTCGATGCTGGTGATCTTTCCGGCCTTGACGAGACGGCCGAGCTTGGTGACGGGCTGCCATTCCTTCTCTTCATTCTTGGGACCACGACGTCCGCGACGGCCACCACGGCCACGACCACGGTCTCCTCCGCGCGAGCCAAAGCCACCGCGTCCTCGTGCAGCGTCAGCCATGATTGCTGGTATCGAAATCGACGTGTGTTGTAGGGGGAAAGGATGGGGTCGAGGTCGTGTTTGCGCTGTCGAAGGAAGTTCCAAATTCGCTTTCTTCGTTCTTCTCGTCGTCAACTTCTTTCGGCAACAGAAAGGGCGATGTGGAGCATTACATAAGCCCCCTCTAAGCGAGTGACCGCTGAACCCTCGACTTTAGCCCTAAGCCCTGATTAGTGGCCTAAAGAAGAAGTGGTCATGTGTGGCAACAAGCCCTAAAACGCGTGGCCTTAAAAGGGGAAAGACTTTTTTTAACGCCGCGATAACGCCGAACTCCACCCGCAAGTCCAGGAGCAGCCCCGGTTGGGGAGAGAACTGCTCCAAGTTGCGATGGCGCGGCTTTTTTTTCTCAAGATAAAAGGAAAAAGAGGAACGTATGAAGCCTATCATCTTCAACTCTCCAGGTGTACGATAAGGCAGGAGACTTCATAATGTTGCGGTGGTGAGTCTTGTTTAGCAGTGACATCTCTCTTTTCCCTGGCTATCGGAGCCTCTTCATTCCCCTGGTATCAAATCGTGTTTCTAATCTTATCTTCAATTATGCAGGTATCAAGCTAGATTGGCAGCACGGCCATTGCTTACACAGAGCATTGGCAGTGCTGTGAGTTGACACCCGATTATGTTCTCGATATATTGATAGCATACTATATATTGATAGCATACTAACGGATGAGTGTAGGTCCTTTTTGGAACAGGAGATGTCCTAGCCCAGCAGCTCGTCGATCAAGTCGGGGTCGAGAACCATAACTATGCCCGTACTGGCCGAATGGTCCTATACGGAGGTGGTATGTCTACCGGTTTACTTGCGAACTTCACTACAAGACTTCAGAAGCTGATGGTTTCTTCAAATATAGCAATCTTCGGGCCGGCCGCAACGACCTGGTACAAGTTCATGCAACGAAGCATAGTTCTCAGGAACCCCAAGGCTACATTGGTTGCTAGAGTATGTGCAGACCAGGTTCTGTTCACTCCTACGCATCTAACTTGCTTCCTATCGTCCATGGCAATCATGGAAGGAAATGACCCATTGGAGAGGCTACGAACAACTTTTGGCACCGCCTACAAAACCAACCTCATGCTCTGGCCATGGGTGCAGGCGGCTAACTTCACATTCGTGCCATTAGAGCACCGAGTTCTCGTCGTGAACCTCGTCAGCCTTGGTACGTTTAAGGCTTAGTCAAATCCATCATTCTACGCGGCATTTCGTGACCTCTTTGCTAACTGTTAATCGTTAACCTTCTAGGCTGGAACTGTATACTAAGTCTTATAAACAGCAAGGGTGATAAGGATACGGAATAATTAGCCCTACCTCTTGCTGCTGATTTTGGTTTTCTATATTCCCATACAGCACAGCGATTTCTTTTCTATCATTCTAGAGTGGCCATAGACCGGTCCTGCGAATGTCGCCTTTTTAGCATAGACATGTATTAGTATAATTTTTCACAATAGAAAACTGCTTCATTTGATTGCGAGTTGCGAGTTATCTTCAGACGAGAAAAGGAGAGCAAAATTCTACCTCATCTCAGTTGTTGCAAACAGTGCAAACTCAACCACCCAAGCTTCAAATGCCTGAAGATTAAAAAAAAATAAAAACTCAAGAATCGCGATCTCAACACCAACGTCGCAGTTCCAGATCAACACATTCTGCCTGGAGCAGAGGACTTTATAACTCCGTATTTCCCTTTACATTCTCTCTCTTGCTGTGTGGCAGTGACACGATCGAGCCTTCCCGCATCCAACCAGCCGACTCACGAAGCTTTCAACCTCACCTCACTCAAACCGCCATCTTCTCGACTTTCATCCAACAACATCCCTCCCACCACTCTGTACACCCCTTGTTCACCGGCCGAGTCGTTTACCCACCTCCAACCCAACACCTACGCTACTCCTTACAGAATGGCGACCGAAAATGGAACCAAGCCCGAACAGGCTGTGAACAAGGAGAACTCTACCCCAGACGGCGCAGAGGGCCAGAATAAAGATGAACAGATTACCGTCTTCCACGACCCAGTTAACTTCAACGTCAAACATCCTCTCATGAACGAATGGACCCTGTGGTTCACAAAGCCCCCAAGTGGCAAGGTATGCATTTGACATAGAGCTCTCTATCCTAAAGCTACATATCACCCTATCCCTCATGGTAATATATTTCGCAGATGCTAACCCTTGAGTTCCCTTTTAGGGCGATAACTGGAATGATCTCCTTAAAGAAGTCGTCACCTTCAATTCCGTCGAAGAATTCTGGGGCATCTATGTAAGTCTGGATTTT
>JANTQJ010000824.1:0-10119 GCA_032989685.1 Arthroderma sp. PD_2
CTCCCAAGATAAAACGATGTTTCCTCGACGTTGATTACGAGGTGCTCTGATGACACTTCCCGTACCTCCACCACTCGGCTCAGCTATCCTAAACGGTGCATTTTTGTCATGCTCACGGAGTACCCCATAGCGCGCCTTTCGAGGTTTTGGAGTTGTCGAGGATGAAATTTTCTCCGGAGCCACAGAAACCGGAAACAGCCTTTCGAGCACAATAAACATCCTTGTTGAGGGATGGATACACCTGCTTATTTCCCGCAGAAGTGGCGAATTCAGACGAACGAGATTACTCCGAACAACCAGCAGAGAAGGAAGTCCAAATAGTCAGCGATGGTCGCGAAAGCCGTCATGTCCATGTGAAACAAAGGAGGCCAAGACTCGATCGAGTAAATAGTCGAACGACGATGGAAAGGGGGGGAGAAGGAGGAGAGAAGAAGGGGGAAAGAAAAAAAAAAGGAGAAACGGAGAAAAAGGAACTAAGTTTGCGCCATCAATAATTTACTCGCGCTTGGGGCCGCATCGAAGGAGATATATGTACGAAGTACAGCCACAAGGAGCTCTGAGGGTGATCGGGCGGATGTTTGGCTATGGGGAGTGAAGCTCGAGTTGGGTCGATAGTTGAGGTCCTACAAGAGAGACCCTGAGCAGACCCTGAGACCCTGGGGCGCGTTGAGATCTCGTAGGAACTAGACAGGGAATATTTCGTATATGGAGTAGCCATCGATGAAGGGAGAATCGGGAGCATCGTCGTATCTGCTCAGCTACTTATAACTTCTGTCTGTCTCCTCGGTGCTTACCTGGAATCCCTTTTGGCAGGGGGCATGATCAGACTCGTCCTATCCCAAGATTCGCATGCAACCATCGTCTTTCACTGATTGGCGTGCGCAGGGCGGGATCCACGGCTTAAAATTAAGTAATTCGGTGGGCCGCGTTCTTCTTTCTTCAAGCTTAAGATACTTAGTTACTCCTTAATCTTGAAGGGAGTAGCACATTTCGATCGCAGCCACCGCTTCAAGCCTTCCTTTCTTCCTCTCTCTCTCGCGCTTTTTCCATTTCTTTCTCACTCTCACTCTCCATACTCTCTTTCAAGGTCTAGAAATACATCTCTTGGCTGCATAAACAGGTCTATTATTACCACTTTTCTCCCTAGCAAAAAGAGGGGCTAGCTTCTGCAGTGTTATTTTTTTTTTTACTTGCTTGCTCCTGGTCTGGAATATGAGCTTCTCCTTAAGCTGTTAGAACCTCTATTAACGTCTAGCTTCTATCTCTTCAGCAGCTGCAAGGGTATACAGCTCTTTGTCTTAGAACCTGCAGCTCTCGCGATCCATGGTGGCCGAAAGCGCGCTGGTTAACTCGGTCACCACCTGCAGTCAACATGGCCAGAGTCTCTGGCTGGTTGCTGCTGGCTGGTTGTCCATCGGCTGGTATCTCTTTGTCGTGACTGTCAGCACGATAGGATCTATACAGATGTGAGCTAACTGTTTGAGTTGTCTTTCTGTTGATTGTCCTGGCCCGGACTTCTTGGTTCAATGTACTAACTGCTTATACCCTACTGTAGATTCAGAAAATACTCCAAACCTCTTCCCAAAGCTACCAGAGCTCATACAGATCCTAATCTCCCTCATGTCACCATCATCCGACCGATCAAGGGCCTCGAGCCATACCTCTACGAGAACCTATCATCCAGCTTTCGCCAGGACTACCCCAAGAACAAGCTGAGCATCTCCCTGTGCGTCTCATCAAAGGACGATCCCGCCTATCCTGTTATAGAAAAAGTTCTCGCCCGTTTCCCAGATGTAGATGCGCGTCTATACCTCGAGCCGAAATATGAAGACCACGAGCTGGGACCGAACCCGAAGATTCGCAACATGAGCCAAGCATACCGTGAATTGAAGGGTGATGTAGTCTGGGTTGTGGACTGTAATGTCTGGTTAGGGAAAGGAGTCTGCGGTAGGATGGTAGAGCGTTTGTGTGGACTGGATTCCAAAGGCCAAAAGTACAAGTTTGTGCACCACCTACCGATCGTTGTCGACGTCGACAGCGAAGTGGCAGCGAAAGATTTCGAGAACAACGCGATCTTCCCCCCTACCAAGTCGATGAACGGCAATGGAATGCTGAAATCCGCCCCCAATGGCAGCGAGTCGTCAACACCTGCTCGGGCTTCACCTATCCAATCCATGCTTTCAATCGGTGGTGGGCGTTTGGAAGAATTATTCCTGTCCTCCTCACACGCGAAGATGTACTGCGCAATCAACACCATTCTAGTTGCTCCCTGCGTAGTTGGAAAGTCGACCATGTTCCGACGCTCGCATCTAGACCACGTCACCGCGAACCACAGCATACCTTCTCGACCATACCCCCGAAGACCCGGCTTGGACTCCCTATCCGACAATATCTGCGAAGACCATCTCCTCGGAGAACGCATGTGGAACGGCAAACTGGCGGAAGAGACAGACAGACAAGGAGAATGGGGTAAACACGATCTCGTTTTTGGGGATCTCGCCATTCAGCCAGTCGCCAAAATGCCCGTCTCATCTTACGTCGACCGTCGTGTTCGTTGGATTCGTGTTCGCAAATACATCGTCATCATGGCAACGATTGTCGAGCCAGGAATCGAATGTTTCGTCTGTTCTTCTTACCTCTCATTCGGCGTCACCACGGCACTCCCTCCTCTCCTATTCGGAAGCCAATACTGCTCAAATTTCCTATCAACATGGTCTGCCTTTGGGTTGGTCTGGGCGCTAAGTGCCTTCGTCTGGATGATCATGGACTTCTCCCTATATCGAACCCTTCTCTCATCCATCACTATCGAAGTAGACGAGAACACACCGCGGTTCGCTCGTCCTCCCGCCCCAGACTCGATTGCCAGACGCTCATTCCCAGAATGGTTCCTAGCATGGCTTGGTCGAGAAGCTCTGGCCTTACCAATATGGGTATGGAGCGTGTTTGGCGGTGCAACTATCATCTGGAGAGATCGTGAATTCAAAGTTGGCATGGACAACGTAGCTCATGCTGTCGGTCCAGTCTCCAAGCAGCGGCCATGCAATGGTACGCTTAGCAATGACCCAAACAGCCAGTCCCCACGATCCTACGGATCGGATGACAGTTCTGAAGTCAGACGGAGGACTCCAATAGAGAACCTTACCAAAATGGGCATGAAAACTACGGCCGCTGCCATGGACCTCGACGAAACAAGTCGGTTGATTTAACTTACGCCAACACTCTTCACTTACGCTTCTCCTTCTTCTACTTCCTACTTTCAACAAGCCGATACTCCTTTTCCTCTTCTTTCTCGTATCGCCTTTTTTTCTTTACTCTTCATGCACACACATACACGAAACCCCATTCAACTTTTCTTTTCCCTATTACAGATATACTAATTACTCTCTACCTAATAATTTCCTTTTCTTGTCGGGTTTGGCGTGTTGCTTGATGCTGCTGGTTATACACCTGTCCTGTTTAGGAGATGTTTATGACCTTCTAAATGGCTTGTAAATATAGAAGGTTTTGTCTTGAGTGGTAGGCCTAGGTGACGTTGATGTCGAGTGTTCATGGTTAATCGTGTGGTTTCTAAGCTCTTCTCCTAGCTAGTGAGGATAATAGATGAGAATTACACTAATGAATCCCTATTTACAGTTACGTCATTCAAATGAAAAGTGCTACTCGAGGTTTTGTATCCATGGAACGTGAAGATTTTAAATTATCTCATAAGGGCAGGAGCGAACAAGCTACACTCTATTGTTTGGCAAAACAAGCCTTCTCGCCTTGCTAAAACTGTAGGAGAGTATATCAGGGACAGGCTGTTTACTTGCTTGGGCCAGCTTCACCGGCTGCCATCACCACATCAGCATCCGCATCCTCAACAGCGCTCTTCTCCATATCCGCACCCTTTTCGCAAGTCAACAGCCATTCTACCACCTGTTGGCCCTTCGTCGTCTCCCGTGGCGTAGACGCTTCGGCTTCAGCGACCTCACCTTCTGCCTGCGCGGTATCCTCTTCCTTGCCCTCCTCCTCTGTAGTAGCAGTTGCATTCCAATCGGACTGCTCGGCTACAAATACAGCATCATGTCCCGCGTTATTCTTCATAATTATATCCGCCCCCGCTTCAACAAGCGCCTTGACACATTCCAAGTGGGTATTGAGAGCCGCCCAGTGCAGCGGGGTATTCCCAGAATGGTTCTTGTGGTTTATCATTTGAAGATTTGAAGAGTCTTTTTCCCCCTTTTGCGTCTTCAGTAAGCTAAGCAGGTATTTTAATATTTCTAGATAAATGATATTAGCAATTCGGTATATATATCAGTCGATAAATCGTTCTCACATACCGGCATTTCCGTTGGCTGCAGGCCAATGTAAAAGACACGACCCGGTGCCACCTTCACTCTCGTCTTCGGCGTCAATAGCAGCCTTAATTATATCAGCCGGCGAGCAGTTATGTTCTTCGCTAAATTTCGTGATATCTGTTTGCAGTGATTCAAGGTCGCCTGCACGAGCATCGTAGATAAGATCGTCTACTGCCTCGAAGGGCAGGGAAAGTGTGTTTGTTGTATCCATCACACTTTCGGAGAGCCTGGTGTATCTGGCCAGGAATAATTTGGGTTTTTCGATATTTGTCCCTGGCTGAGGGGTTGCAGGCTGGGATTCAAAAGACTATTCCCTTCGAGCTTGATTCCAATTTTCTTTGTTGTGGTTTTATTTTCTATGCGACAGTCAATATCTAGTCTCTTTAGGACAAAAATGATTGTGTAGTCGGGAGAAAAAGAGCGTTGGGTTGGGAATATCTGTTTTTTCCGCTATTTTGACAATTTCATAAATCTTTTGATATATTTTTTTGGAGGGGTATAGTTTTTTGACTTGATCGGAGAACACCAACGCAGTCAATTGCCAGAGGGTATATTTAAGATAGGGATAGATGATAACACTCACAGTAGATGATCTAGAATGCCTGTAACTACAAATGAAACAATTGGCGCCTCTAACTCTTCGATATATCAAAGTCTTCAAATTTCAACCTTCCACTTCCGTCCAGTCACGTGAACATGGGCGTGAATAACAAAATTGCCATTAAAAAGACACTATATAGTATACGAGAAGTGGTATATAATGAATATTCAGGCACAGTGTAAGTGCAATTCTAAATATACTAGAGCTAATAGACAGAAGCAATGCGATGTACAAAAGTGCCGAAGCGCCCCAACGCCAATAGTATATCCAAGACGCTCGCCCAAATCCACGGGGACCAACCGTCTCCACCCCATTGATGCAAAAAATAGCACAAATCTAAATGACTGGAAGCTACCGGGTATTAAGAAAGCAGTTCCCATCAGTATACAAAAAGGTTGGTCCAGGCCGGTTGAAGGGAGAAGGCTTCAATCCCGCAGCCAGGCTCTGCGCTTTTCCTCTTTTCTCTCTCGCCTTTTCTCCCTAAATGCCTTCAGCTCCTTCTTTGTCAACTTCTTCCCACTCCGCTCAGCCTTGAGACTCCTCCCTTCATGGCTGTTGGCCGCGGCGTCAACGTCAAAGAATGCGTTCAGCTGGCGATGGCTTTTGTTTTCGTCATTGAAGTTCTCTGGTTTTAATCCTGCAGACTGCCACTGGCCCGTGAACCGATTAAACGTGCCCGTCGCAGTATACATGATATTAGGGTCTTCAGAGCCAGCTGCAGCTGATGCGGAGGGAGTCTCTTCGGTTCGTTGGGCGTACCAGGCTGTGGGGTCGTAGTCACCGTGTATAGCTGGGTCATACCCGCCGGCGGCTCGTGGCGGTCGAGCTTGCTGTCCGTCTCCTTCTGCTATCTTCCTATCCTCGGTGACTCCCGGAGGCCCTAGCCCTGGCTGTGTCGCGTCTGGTACTCGAGGATTCTCCCACTGAGAGAGCCCGGTAACGCGGTTATAAAAATAATAGGCCTGCGCATTATCATCCCACATTGCATCCCATCCATCATCTTCCATGTCTCCCGGCACTGGCTCATCAGGAAGGGGAGGAACTTCTTCATCAGGAAGAGGAGGACGCGAGTCGTCCTGGCCGCCCTCTGAATTCACCTCACCCTCATCCTTCTCATCATTATCCCTATTATCCTTATTATATCCCTCCCAGCCTTGCTGCGCTTCCTCCTCCTCGTGCTTCTTCGACGTGAACTCCGTATCTAGAGATTTAGACTGGCCACCAGGCGGCGTCCGTTCGTCCACAGGGCGGGTTGACTCTCCAGGCGCATTCGCTGCCATTATTGCATATAAATAGAGCTATGGTATATGAACATAGGAAACCATTTGTACACGCCTGGCACTTTTGTCATCGCAAAACTGCGTGGCAGAACAAGAGGCGGACAATGAGAAGAAGGAAAGCTGGAGATTGCTCAAGGAAAGAGCCAGAAGACGCTAGGCCGTTTACGTACTAGCGGATAACCTCAGCGTCTCACGTGATATCAAAGTCGAAAAGTCGCTTTTTGCATAGATGGGAGGCATGGGAGGCATGAAATGGGTATATATAAGTACTCCTACAGGGTATATTCGATCAGTGATATAGGCCCAGTGAATAGTCTTTTGTGGTGAGACACTTGAGCAGCCAATCCATTCGAATTATTAGGAGTCACGTCGTGATACCCAATTTAACATCTTCTTGATTTTATTTTATTTTATTAAATAAACTATATTTTGAAATGTTGACACAATCTGAAACTTATCCATAGAGCTTTCTCCGACGTGGCTTATCTTGTTATTTGTTGTTTTATAGGTACTCCAGGCCTCTGCACTACATGCTCGAACGTACAAGGCCTCGAGGCTTTCCTATCAAGCTTGGTCCTTGGGTGAGTGCTAGTCCGTGGCGTAGTTGCCATCTACCGAACGCCATTCCTGGGTACTCGACTCTATGCACTCTAGAGCAAGCTGTTCTTTTTGTGTGTGAGAAGACATTAGTACCAGAATGACTTGCCATTCACATATTGGTGCATAACTCTGGGGGACATAATGAGAATGAAGAGCCAATTCATCACCATATCTGCACCAAAAACGGAAGCACCAGCATAAACACAGGCGCGGATAGAGCTGTCTCTCTGATAGAGTAAAGAGCAGAAACTATTACTTATCCTCCTATTTATAATATAAGCATAGGGCTCGTCCTCGATGGTTTGCTGGAATAATCCCACAACAACCCCCCTTACAGGACATATACCAGTACTTCAATCGTCTACATGCTCCCCAAGCGCGAGTAAATGATGCATTTGTTACTTCTATCTCAAGCCAGAGAGAATGAGACGTACTATCTACTTATCGTAGCCAAGCAACACGGCCAACACCGTTCTATGCCAGCCTCGGATTGATGCCTAGTTATACAATGGATGGCGACTTCTTATGCCGAAACTCGGTCGTGATTGCCGACTGCCAGAATGGCCCGGGGGGAAGAGTGTCACATGACACACATAAATCCATTGATGGAATTGGAAAGGGCGTCTGGACCATCTACAACATGTGCAGTACGATGAGAATATCTACGAGCTGGAGAGGAGATTTTACGCAGGCAACACAGGTTGCGGGGCCGGAACGAATAGGGGATAACGGAAGATTTGTCCGGAAGCATCAAAGCCGCAAACCCATGCGATTACTTGTACCTGCTTAACGTTTCAACGTTGCCTCCTGCGAACTCTTTTAGCATTAAGAGCATGGTACAGCTCGATATTATGGTTATATGCCTGACATGGGAATCCTAATTTTAGGTTGCTGGATAGGGAAACTCGGTAGAGGTACCGATATAACGGGGTTACAAGATCGTCCTATGTGAGAGGGAAGAAAGATCGAGGCCGCGAAGGTAAGAGTTTGACGTGGATTTCCTTTTTTACCGACACCAGAGTTCCGCAAACTCATGCAGGTAGACATACTCTCATATGGCATACCAGCGGTTCAGTCTACCCCGCGTGTGTGCGATGAAACGAGTCGTTCAGCAAACCGATGGTATATAGTTGACGAGGACAGATGGGAGGGGAGCAGACTGGAAGGCGGGGTCGCTAGCTGGCTGTACTGCGATGGAGGCTGTTATTTTGGCTGGATGAGTTGGCAAGGTGTTGGTATGAGAATTCCGTCAGAGGAAAAAAAGGAGCTATTGTAGTGGAAGAAAGTACCAAATTGACATGGCATCGGAGGTAGCCGGCGTGGATTGTCTGATATAAATCTATAAAACATGCAAACGGTAGAAGGACGGAAGCGTGATAAGACCTAGGAAGCCAACATCTAGCACCAGTTCGAGTTGGTCAAAATATCATGCAGCCATGGCCAACTTCTCTTCATCATTATCCAAGGTGCCTGTCGAATTCTCCGCAGTCAACGATGATCGAGAGAGTCAAGATGACGAATGAAGCACACACTGTATCCCACGGCTCTGCTGGTAGGAGTCGCTCACCCCCCCTCTTGCTGTGGAAGGACAGCTGGATCGAGTCAGCGTCGAGGATAACCGTCAACAAATTGTATGATTGGGTGAACGGCTTGTCCTCTGTACGACGGATAAGCATGTCACCTTACCCATAGACATACACCTATTTCATGAAAGGCAAACGTCGATCTAATATGCATGCCACTCGATCTTCGATCTCCTACCGTTTCGAGTTCAAGCGGCACAAAATCAAGGAAATGCAGCTCATAGTGATGGGCAGAGGGGTTCACTTGGGGGTATCTGATCTCAAATAATTGAATGGAACTGGTCGTGGGGAAGTCCTGAAGGTTTTGCTCCATTGGCGGATTATAGATATTTTGGCTTCCAGGAACCAAGTTTTAATCTTACCAGACTTCTTCAACCGCTTCAAAGCCCGATGAACCGGCAAAAGATGTTTTTCAACAACGACGTCCGTTCTAAGTATATGGGCTGAGGGCTGATCCGAAAAAAAATAAAATATGTTGCAAGTGATATCTTTACATAATTAGTCAGTTGGAGCGAGAATCCTTTGGCGTTGAACTGGGCTCCTGACCGCCCCCTCGGAGATGGAAGGGAAGCCCACGGCAGTATAAGCCCGTAAGCGGAGAATAGCAGCCGCCAGCCACCCAACGTGATCTAGAACCCGAGCAGAGAAGTTGTACAAAAAACAAAAAAGAAAAGAAAAGTAACTACTTATGTAGGCCCATAATTTCAAAGGCTGAGGGCACTGGCGGCGGGGAGGTCGCACCAGCGTCACTCACAGACGGTCCTTGATGAAATTAACCGATAAACCCCAATTGCCCATGTGCCGAATTGACATTCAGAAAAGAGAGAGCCGACTCTAGTGATTGTCTGCCGTTTGCCATATTGCATAATTGCCTTCGTTGGAAATGATATCGATAATCAAATTCTGAAGATCGGATAGATCAAGTGAGTGACAAGCAAGCAAGCGGCCTTTGCTCAAGCATCAACCCATGTTTTTACCTCTACAGGCTAATGCGAGAGGAATTTTTTTCTTTCTCATGTCTATGTTGTTCAGCTCCCTCCTCTTGACCCACTGTCTGAATCTAGGCTGTCAAATGGTTGTCCCCGAACGTCCTACACGTCGAGTATGAGAAGTGGAATGTGTAGCGAACACGCAGGGCAAGCAGAGCTAAGAGCTAAGAGAACTCCATAAGAGGAAGAGAAAAAGAAGCAAAAAAGGGGTCGAAAGGTGGATGCAGATCTTAGCCGCACTTGGGATGGGCTAGGCCAGGACGGGTAGCAGATCTACAGGGCAGGGTGATTAGGTAAGCCTAACGTCGTCTCTTCCCCTTTTCGGGTCTGAGCGAGGCCAAAACACCCCAAAAGTAAACAAGAGCAGCTTTGACGGCGCCCCTGATCGCCCCTTTTCTTGACCCGGGAATAATTCCAGCACAGGTACATCTGGAGTACTTTCCCACGTCGCCGCGTGCTAATAATACCTCGGGAAGACTCCAGTGATAATCCTCAATCGCGGGAGAGAATCTGGGGTAGCCTGCAACTTTTGCCACTCAGATATCAGAATAGCCAGAGATCCCCTCGATAACTAACTTATCACCGTACGGGGCCAACCTCTCGATACCTCTGCTAAAAAAGATATGAAAAAAAACAAAAGGGGGGTGAAGGAACTGACGAGGAAAGCTGGCGATGCATGATGGCTTCGTGTTACACCTGTGCCACAACTGGGGGGCTACGTACAGTCCG
>JANTQJ010000825.1:0-10066 GCA_032989685.1 Arthroderma sp. PD_2
ATCCGAGCCGTTTTCATTTATAGAACTATAGAAGGAAGAGATATAAATGACGAACAGGGAGATCTCCCTTTCTGCATAAGGAGTAAGGAGATGTTCGGAATAAGCAAAACACGTTGATCGCGCCTGATGCGTCGCATCTTCAGCTAATAGTACGATTGATATTATTCAAATAGGTCGCTTATTTCTCGAACCCGCCCTGCTAAGATATCGTATAGATTCACGCCGGGCCGGGATCTCTCTATGCATCTTCCTTCTCAACGTCGCACCATCCGGCCGATCGCATTGTGTAAAACACAGGCAGTGTGACGGCTTTGCCTTCCCCGGAGGCAGAATCCGGAATCACCGGAGAGTTAATATAGATAACTCTGCCCCCATCATAGCATCCAGCAACTTCAATTACCGACCGGCATAACACATAACCCATAAGGGGGAAAGAAGCTCGTATATGTATGGTGCCTGAGCATGTATAATGTATATGTAGTGATTCCTTCGCCTCGTCTCGCCTAACTCAGCAACGTCCCAACATATTCGGCCTTTCTACCAAATCCAAACCGCCCTGAGTAACCAGCTAGGCCTTCCCACTGTACCAGAAAGCGGTCGACGAGAGGGAAAAGGATCCTTCCCGATAAACTCACGGTAGTCACGCGGGCCCAGGACTCGATGAATATCGTTCGTAGATATCGTTGGGTTCCACGGCGTCCGTTTTGGAATTGGGGATAGGGATGGGACTCGGACTCGGAGTCGAGGGTGGACCTGGATGTTGACTCGGACGGGCTGGTGATGTTTGATCTAGCCCGAGGTAGGATGGGATATACCAGGTGGTCGAACAGGCGGAGAAGTCGGGCAGCAACGACGACGCAAACTCCCGTCCCAGGCCCGTTGGTGAGTATGATGTCAGGATATCCGGTGCCGGCGCCGGTGCCTGAGCCTGAGATAGCGGTGAGCTGGTCGGGATGTCTCCCCATTAGCACCAGCATGCAGAATCCAAAGCATTGCAGTGTAGACAATGGTGCGGTAAAGAAGGATTGATGCACTCTTCTTGCGCGAGGGACTGTGACGATGGTGTATGTTGCTTGCTGTTGGCCTCTACTCGCGCCATTTCTAGGGGCTTCTTCGTTCTTGCTGGCCTCTCTACCGTTTTCGATGCTTTTTTCAAACTCGATGGCCTTTCTGGCGCTGAATGAATCCCCTGAACTGACGACATATGTGCGTCTGGCATAGGACGTTGGGTCTAGTTTGGCATGTCTCAACATGGAGAGCATTTCCTCAGTATGTCCTCCGCTTCCCAGAACAACAAGCAGATGAATTGGACGGCATGGCTGCTTGCCTTGAGACTTGCTGCCTGTCTTGCTTGTGACTCGCATTGAGAACTATTTAGCAGTTAGTATAGCTAAACTCGACTTGAAGAAGGGGCCTAAATTACCGTAATCAGAGAGATAAAAGCCAGTAAAACCACAGTTCCAATTAGAACTAGATACCCCATGGTGATAGTAGCATTCCCCGGGTATCAAGTGGCCAAGTGGCCAAGTTCAGAAGTTCCTCTAGTGATTTTGGTGATTGTGTGTGCATTCAATAGAAATAACCCACATTCAACTCTCAATGGGCATTCACCCTTCGACACATCGTGTCCGCCCACAATAGTCTAGAATTCACTGCGGGTATCTCCTCTTCTCTTGTATTCTTCATTCTTCATTCTTCACCAGCTTGTGTTGTTGCCACATCGAACTTCTTCCCATGTTTACCTGCTTTCTCTCTCTGCCAATGATGTTTTGCTCCTTCGGTGATTAGCGCGACTTAAACCCGCTCTCACCTACAAGAAAAAAAAAGCTGTCGAGCATAATAACAACCAACCGACCAACCCAGACCTGCCTCTACTGCTTGCTTCATGTAGGCCACGATGGCGCCTTTTTTTCAGAAGCGACTGCGATGCTTTTACTGCGGCGGAAATTCAAAACAGACATGGAAGAATGGGGTCCGAAAGTGGCAATGCGACCGCTGTCAAGCCGTTAACCATCTCGACGAGGTATGTTTTTTTTCAAGGAACCCTATCTAACTCATGCGCAATCGATCGCTGGACTGACTATGGTATAAAGAATGGCGAAATAACCGATCCTCCTGCTGCTGAAGTTTCGACGGAAAAGCGATTTCATCAGTACGCTGATCCTGTCGCGCAATCGTTTGAACTCGACCAACCCAGTGCTGTCGACTCTACGATCTTCTGCTCAAAATGCCAGAAGAACCAGTACCTATTCACTCAAACACTGGCATCATACCTACCGGAACCGTCACACCCGGAATACGCGGTCTACGAAGAGTCGTATCCCTCTTACAAGAGGAGTTTAGAAGAACGCTACCCGCAGGTTTGCGAGAAGTGCAAACCGCGAGTCGTCGATCGCATCAGACAGACTGGATATGCCGCCAAAACAGACCACCTGCGGCGCATGATGGAGCGTAGCAAGGGGAAATCATCGAAGCAGAAAAGACAAATGTGGAAATGGAAAGGCCTTCTGGTCTCTACGGGAGCTGTCGCGTTCTGGTCAAGTGTTGCTGGTCAACTGGTCTGGGACGCTGTAGCATTTGGCGCCTCGGTGTATCAACTACAGGATGCAGAAATGGCTTCAACTTCAAGTTTGTCTTTTGCTAGGCAGTGCGTTTCTCGTTCATTTCATTACCGGGGCATTCCTGGAGAATGCGCCACTTTCCTTGCACCATACGCTGGACTATCGTTGGTTCTAGGCGCATTTTCTCTCTGGTGGAACCCGAAACTGAGGCTAAAGGTTGAAGGCCATCATGGCAGGTTGATTGGGCTACGGGAGTATTATCGAATCCAAATCGTCGCTCTCATGGTCAGGTTTATGGCATGGGCCGGGTTGCAGGATCCGGCCATAACAGGTCTTCATCCACAGCTAAAACCCTCTATTCATATCTTTGTGGACTCATTTACATTGATCGTAAGTCCTGCCACTTCCCGATTGTTGATGGTCAAATATTCTAACTCTAGATAGACCACTCTTGCCTCAACATCAACTATCAAATTTGAGAAGAAACCGCTCGTTAATTGGAGTGATAATACCGAAACGCTGTTGGTAAATGCAAACGGCAGCGCAGGAAGGCAGCTGGAAAGCCCTCCAGACTCACAAACCTCCGAGACGGGTAGCCAAACGTCGTTTAACCGATTCCCTATTTCTAGCCTTGCACCACGTCGTTTGGCAACCCCAGAGCCGTACATACCACCAACTCCCCCTCTTGACCCGCCGCAGGATGACGCCGATGCAATGGACTGGACACCATCTCGGCAATCACTCCAAATCCCTATCAAACCTGCCACCCATCAGGCACCAGCAGTTTCCACCTCAACGTTATTTCAAGGTCAGCTGCCTCAAGTTTCGAAACCGCCGTCATGGAACCTGCGCAACCCGGTTTCAGAGAAGCTAGAAACGATCCAAAAGAAACCAAACCCTTTCCACCAAGCTCCTATTCTACAGCCTACGCTCTTTTCGCTAGAAGATGAAGAGGAAGAGGAAGAAGCTCAGCCTAAGCCGGTTCGATCAAACGCGGTTTTTGCTGCCCCAAAATTCTTCCCTCCAGGCCTCACAGCCGAGACTGGCTTGGAAAATTTATTCGATCAAGCCTTCTCAATCGCAGATGGACCGGGTAATGGCCAACCCAGCAAATCCATACAGGCCTCTATCAACCGCAACTCCACAGCTTTTGGTAACATGCCATCAAATATTCTGAGAATTTCTCTCTTGGTCTTTTGTCTAGGACTCTGGGCGAGCACCAAGCTCTATACTGCACCTATGAAGGCCATTGAAACTGTGGTGCTCGGCATATCTTTCCTTGTTGCAGCCTTCTCATTCCTGGAATCGCTGATGAAACCAATGATGGCTTGGAATGTGACAGAAATTCTACTCTCTCTTTTCGAGCTTGTTTCCTGCATATATCTTGCTGTGATACGGGCTCGTCAACTCGACGACCTGGTAGGCCTCAAGAATGCTGGGATATACCTAGTCTCTTTTATGATGGGACATGAGATGTTTGGCCTTGGTCCTTCCCTGATGACCCGAACACCTGTGGAGCCCAAGAGTCCCAAACCCGACAGCATGGAGAGGGAGAGGACATCTCCAAGCCCGTCTATAGACGAATCAATTGCAGCCTTTAACGCAAAACAAAAAAGCAATTCTCCGGAGAGTCAACGCCCTAGCCCACAAATTGGACGGCAACCCTTAAATAATCATGAAACTAGCCCCAAGAACAAACTTCCAGCGAGCATAATCCCTCAAAGAGCTCACAATAGTTTCCCCGACTTCGCTAGTAGGATGAAATCCACACCGCAGCCAGCATTCAGGCCAACAACCGCGTATGCAGGCTATACCCCAACTGCTACAAAGCCAACTCTATCCTTCTCTCCATCTTTTGACTCGGCTTTACAAGATAGCCCATTCTCACCAACCTCTACAGCTTCCGACTATGCTTCATCAGTCGCGTCAGAGGCCCAATCTCCTATTGCTCAGCCTAGGTTTTCAAATATGAACCGTGGCGCTCCCAGCCCCTCGATTATCAAATCTCTGAATCTTAACGATCGTTCTGCACCCCCCACCCCCCCTACTACGCGCTATTCCTTGCGTCAACGACGTAACTAATGCCAAACAGGACTGTAATGTTTTTTTTACTTGTTAAATACATGTTGCTTTGATGATCCATATCGGAATATTTTCCTTTTACATAAGCTACTGCGTTCTAGACAGTACACGGCGTTTTGTGGAGGTTAACGGCATGCTGTGTTTTTGTACTTTTGATGACGCTCTTTCTAATGCAATTTACATAACGATATGCATTCTACTTACTGTATCTAAAAAGAATCTAACTTTGTTAATTTCTCGATATGGGAAAATTGATATTGAGTTAGCAGGTGTTACATGGCTGTGGAAAAGTGATGAGTGACATGCAGAGTGGTCTCAGCATATAGGAGAGTCGAATAGCTAGGGCATACGTGCTTACTACGAGAAGTATTACCGGCTTTAGTAGAAGGGGCCACCAAAAGATCTTGAGTAAGTGATATCAATAGGACTAGTATAGTAGAGGATCTATCCCGTTCTCCCGTTCCCTTTTCTATCTCCTATTTTATTTCTGGCTAAGCCTCAATCACTAAAGGTGAAAGCCTTTGTTCGATAAGACCAAAAGTTATAATCACAACTACATGCAATGACATGGACACGAAAAGCAAGAAAAAGATTTCAGATTTAATTGCATTTAAAGTAGATCATCATACCGAAATAGGAAAGGAGCCGGTTTTATGCGGTGAAATAGTGGAAATAAGTTTGATATTCTCATCCTTACTTCGTCTCCTCATTTTTACTCCTGACCGGGGAGCTAGTTGGATGGGTTGGTACTGTTCGTGGTAGTGGGGGAAGCAAATTCTTTGCAGCTTCCCTCGCATTCTGTGCCATCAATGCATCTATAATAACTAACGCAGACATAGCCTCGACAATAGGGACGGCTCTTGGTACGACACACGGGTCATGTCGTCCCTTGGCTTCGAGGACACCTTCTTCGAAATTATAGGTGGCTGTGGTCTGAGCCTGCCCAATAGTCGCTGGTGGCTTGAAGGCAATGCGGAAATAGATAGAAGCTCCGTTGGAGATACCTCCCTGAATACCGCCAGAGTTGTTTGTCTTTGTGGTCAGCTTCTTTCCTGACTCAGTGGTTGCTGCAACGAATGGATCGTTGTGAATTGACCCAGGAATTTCACAGCCTAAGAATCCAGATCCAATCTCGAAGCCCTTCGTAGCGGGGATTGAGAGCATGGCGTGCGCAAGTTTGGCTTCTAGCTTATCGAAGCATGGTTCTCCCAGGCCAACAGGTACATTCCTAATGACACAGGTGACAGTTCCTCCGATGCTGTCTGAAAGATCCCGGTGGTGTTCGATCAATTTGGTCATTCGTTGGGCAGCTTCGGCATGAGGGCATCGGATAGGAGCGAAAGAATCAACAGTCTTTCTGTCAATTGTATCGATAAGTCTCAAGAACTCGGGGTTCGTTACTGGGCTTGGGTGCTCGGTAGTTGGAGGGATGAGATGTTCATGTCCAACGGAAGTAACGAAGGAAACAATCTCTACATTGTGTGCAATCTTAAGATACTTTTCGGCAATGGCGCCAGCAGCAACACGGCCTGAAATGAAGTTCGTCAATGGAGTTGTATTTCTGAATGGGGGTATAAATGGCCATACCGATAGTTTCTCGCGCACTGCTCCTACCACCGCCACTGCTAGCCTTAACTCCGTACTTCTCCAAATAAGTGAAATCGGCGTGACTGGGTCGGGGGTACATGTCCATAGTGCTGTTTCCATAGTCCTTTGGCCGTTGGTCCTCATTTCGCACCACCATGCCAATAGGAGTGCCTAATGTAATACCGAATTCGGTTCCAGACTCTATTACCACTTTATCTTTCTCATTTCGGGGGGTTGTAAGAGCACTTTGACCGGGTCTTCTTCGGGTCATCTGGGGTTGAATGTCTGCTTCAGTGAGCTCCATTCCTGGAGGGCATCCGTCGACGATACAGCCGACAGAGCGACAGTGCGACTCGCCATAACTAATTAACTGTTAGTTAGTACGACTGCACAGGTTCAACGGGTATTCATTCATACGTAGTGACTCTGAAATGTTCTCCAAAAGTCGACATCTTGAAGCTCTGGCTGGGGTGGTGGGGGTGATAAAGTCCGGGATCGAGGGTCTTCTTGCCTTGCTATCTTGATAGACGAGCAATGGGCGCGGAGGAGAGGCAGCCTATTCAACAGAGCTCAATAAGACGACAGCGAAAAAAGAATATAAACCGATCCCGAGAGTCCAATCTCTTAATGCCAGCCCGTTCGAGTTATTTATTGTAAATGTCTTTTTTTTGATCTGCCCAAAAGTAGGATGACTCAGCGCCGATGACGGAAGTTCCAGAGTTCTTTATTTTTAGCTCCCGCTGCATCTTCAACTTTTTGTCCAACTACGCGCTTCTTCTTGTTTACTCCACCATGTCGTTGTAGGAGTCGGTTCAGATTCATGTTTTCAGCGCGTCCATTATACTCGCTGCAATGGTCGCAGTCTCTCAAGCTTGGCTGTCAATGGATGAGTAGGCGGATTACTGCCCGTTCAGTCTCGACTTTTGCTGCGCTACTCTCTCGACCTCAATCCGAGCACCAGATCTACCAGTCCCTCTCCAACGACCCCTTTGTCAACCTATCTATTGAGAATTTCCTATACGAACATTCGCCGCCAGACTCCAAGATCCTTTTCCTTTACATAAACCGGCCCTGCGTCGTCATCGGACGGAATCAGAACCCATGGCTCGAGACAAATCTGCAGCTGCTTAAGAGCAGTACTGAGAATGATAGACGGGACAACAATGCTGATAACCATGCGCTTTTTGTCCGACGGCGGTCTGGTGGTGGCGCCGTATTTCACGATGAAGGGAATTTGAACTTCAGCGTAATTTGCCCGAAGCCGATTTTCCATCGAGACAGACACGCAGAGATGGTTGTTAGAGCATTGAAGGGCGTTGGTGCTTTGAATACAAAGGTTAACGAGCGACACGATATCGTCCTTGGTCAAGACCCGCGAGAAGAGCCATCTTCAAAGGTGGTTAAGGCTGGACCTACAGATCAAGATATTGAGAGTCCGCCTCTGGAGAACCCCATTCGAGCTGTTAAAGTCTCGGGCTCGGCATATAAACTATCAAGATTTCGTGCTTTGCACCATGGCACCTGTTTAATTGATTCGCCAAATCTGCAACAGATTGGGCTATTCTTGAGATCACCTGCCCGTCCATTTATAAAGGCAAGAGGTGTGGAAAGTGTCAGATCGCCAGTTGGAAATATATCTTCAGCATTGGACGAATCTGTCAGGCCGTTTCTCATGCAACAAGTAATTGAGAAAATTATGGAGGAATTTGCCCTCCTATATAACGTGGATAGCAATGCTCTTCGAACAGCTACAAGGGCCCACGCGAACGATCCCGAAATATCCTCAGGCAACAACTGGGTTACTGGTATATTGACTGACGAGGATGCAAGAAATGAACCTGAAGTGTGCAAAGGTGTCCAAGAACTACACGTAAGTAGCAAGACTCTTTGTATACATGGTGGTTGATGAACTAACCTGTTGGTGGCCTTAGTCCTTGGAGTGGAAATACAACCAGTGCCCCCAGTTTACATTTTCCACGCATCCAACGGAGGAAGATCCCCGGCCTAGGCCTGACCTGTCAACTGCAGTTTCTCCCTCGGTATGTTTTACCATGCACTTTGCCACGATTGACAAAATAGAACGCTGACAGCAAGTCTACAACTGCAGGCCCAAGCATTTCTACGTGTTAAATCTGGCCTCATCATTGAAAGCCACATTTCTACATCGTCAAACCCAGAGATAGCACAATTTGAAGGAAAATGCGTTCATGACATACTCCACAACAAGCGTTTGCATGAAATATCTGACTGGACATCTGTGCTTAGCTCTGCTTTAGGGGCTGCCAGCCAAGACAGTGCATACCCTGGCGCGTTTGGGTCAGGTTCTTCAAATAGCGAGCTCTTGGGCGTTGCCAAGTGGCTTAACAGTAAGCTTGGACATTAATATTTCGACTGGCTGAGGGAAGTTATTTGTTATACTTTCATGTATCAATATACGTTTCTTACCATTGATGTACATTATTAGACCTTGCTTATATTAGACGCCTGACTTTATGACAAAATCCTGTCTCAAGCTGACCTCGACTTAGGAATTGTGCTAGATGCTAACTTTCGAAGACCTTGCTCTCTACCTTGCAAATTGATTCGGAATTTTATCACCACTGTGTGACAAAAATAATCATGGGGCCCTTACGGTGATACCTAGTGCGTTATTGTCACCTATTTTCCATGGCATACTTCGTACATACAAGTGCAATATACCCCATCGAAGGAATTTTACCCATAGATACTAACATACATTATGCGAGAAGGCATTTGTCTGCAGGTCGGTCATCGTTCCTCGGAGGAGATATCCTGGACTCGCCTGCAGTATTACCCAAATGAGAATTGACCACTCGCATTTAGCTAGTGGGTAGGTACGCTTGCATATATTTTATAATACTCCGTGCGCGATATTCCCCGGGATACGACAGGGGCGGTACTCCTGTCTTAAGGATCTGTATATATATGCCGCAATGTATATACAGAGATTCTTAAGACAAGGATCTCAAGTTCGCTAACCCTTACATACGCATGTAACATTGTGAAGTATATCTAGAGGATATAATGTTTGTCTGCCAATATCGTGGCCAAACTCCCTGCTTGCTTCAGATCAGAGAGTGCCAGGGCCTTCTCCAGGGAAGACAAGTTTCCGAGTTATTCTCGCACCCCATGTCTGGTGTTATGCCCCTGGTTTTCTTTATATGTATTGTTCCATTTCTCCAAGTTGGCTACCCATATCGAGCAGTTGCATCACCCCTGTATACTTATGCTTTTCGGCAAGGAACGAAGATGAAAACCATGATCACCATTTACCCAGACAGTGGTTAGATGGCGCTTGCGATCCCTTGCTTTGACTTGTTCCAGCCATCGAGATGCAGACAGATAACCGGGGAACCAAGGGCCTAGGAACCCGAAAGGCTGTTCGTATAGAATAACAATACTGACCGACACTTTATCCTGGGAGTACCGAGGCCTCGACCGTAGAGGCCCTTGAGGCTGGTTGTATTCTATCGTGGTAAAGCCACTAGGTATACAGAAAGGAACATGTTATGTTATGTTATGTTATGGAAAAATTGAATTGCCAATCTTAAACGAATATTTAAATACATGTATGAATTGAAGAAACGAAAGTGGCGCTCATCATGATGCATGAAAAAAAGGGCTCCTGAGAATAGCCTGTATGTTCGCCTAAACTCGATATCAAATTCCCATCCTTCCCAAAAGCGACCAACAAGCATAGTCTGTGGGCATCGAAACAATTGCCCCGGTATATTGCAAGAATTTAAGCAAAAAGTAGACAGAAAGAAAATAAAATGAGACCATGGTTTCCAGAATTCCCCCCTCCCCCCCCCTTT
>JANTQJ010000826.1:0-10050 GCA_032989685.1 Arthroderma sp. PD_2
CCTGAGTAGCACCGCATCTGTCGCCTGAACTAGACAACAAACAACTAGTTCTCGTAAAATTGCGCCCGATAACAAAAGAACTTAGAAACACTTCTGTCCCACGTAGCGGCGGACTGTATACGGAGCATGCAGGCCCCGCAAGGCCTGGCCTAGAACGAAAAAACATCCCAACCCCGGATGCACGCTGCATCGCATCGCATCGCATCTCCCGTAGCGGGATCCCTCTTCTCCCTCTTCCTCCCCTGCCCCGCCATGTTAAATAAGAAAGCCCCCCCGTTTCCATCACCACTTGTTTATATTCTCCCCTCGACCAGCCAGATCTACTCGGTCTCTACAGTATAAACCATGTCGTTTCGAACGTACGGGCGGAGAAATGGGCGGCCTGAAAAGGTCACGCCGAATGAGTTCCCGCGGATCTACTTGTTTGGCGACTCCCTAACCGAAAGAGGCTTCTATGCACAAGACACCGGCTTCGGCTGGCAGCTACAGAGATATTATGAAGATAGGGTAGAGGTTATCAACGAAGGTACGGGGCTCCTATCCCTTTTCACGTCTACTTGGTTCTACGTACCCAGATTACGATGAATTCAAATCTGTTTTATTCACGGTGTACATATATAGTGACATTGAGTTGACTTAAGAGAGAAACAGGGTACTCAGGGTACGTTTTTTTTAAGACGAGATTCTTATGAATGTATCACGGAGGACAATTATCTCACTCAAACAGACAAACATCGAGGTCCCTACGGAGACAATTCAGTGAATCTCTCATGGGGGCGATAAGGACAAGGGGACCGGCTCCTCTGTTCATCACTATTTTTCTAGGAGCCAACGACGCCTGCTTGTCCATGGGTGGCACGTTAGTTCCGCTCCAAGAGTACGAAGACCATATCCGCCATTATGTGAATACCATCCTAGACGACCCTGCCACTCAGAGCACTAGAGTGATACTGATCTCTCCGCCTCCTGTCAATGTGCCTGTCCCGGTAGGAGAACCTCTGCTGGATAACCCTGATGCGGCTAATATCCTTCGCATCGTCGCGTTGCAAGGACGCGGGCATAGAACATGGCAATCAAAGCGGACGTTCGCGAATAAGATAGTCGAGATTGGTAAAGAATTTGAAGCCAATACAGACCGGGTAGCCTTCCTGGACTTTTGGTCCTCGCTCACAAAGTCTGTTTGTAGGATAGAAGGGGTGTCTCAGGACGATGCGTTCTATTATCTAGACATTGACAATATGCTCCCGGGGTCGGGGATGCCAGGCGCAAAGTCTTTTGAAAAGGGGTACTTCACGGATGGACTCCATTTTGGAGAGAGGGTCAGTATAGCCAGAAGGAGGAGAAAAAAAAAACAAAGCGGTCCTTCTTCAACGAATACTAATTTGATACCTCAGGCATATGAAATTCTTGGCCGCGAGTTGCTCGACTTGGCTTTGGCAAAATGGCCAGAGCTAAAAAGGGAGAATTTTCCCAGTCGGGTATGTGCCCATCCGCTATCGTGACTGTGAGGAAGTACCGCTGATATTCTGTGTCATTTCGAACCGCCAGGATTGAGATAAGCACTCCAACAAAAAGTATAATATGGAATGGCCTAGCCTCGATTCAAAGTATTGCCCGAACCCTTGGGGTTTGCCTCTGTAAACTCATCCCAAGCCCTCGCTTTAATAGTCTCCTCATCCGCTTTCTCGAGATCATCCTCGTCTACTTCCTTTGGAATCCCCGATTGTTCTCCGCCACCTTCAATAATTCCGCCTCTTCTCCTTTCTTCTTCCAGGTACTCGTCGATGCTCATGGTGGGAAGGTTGTGGCCCGACCGGAAGACCCCTCTTTGAACGTCTGTTCTCCGGCTGGTTAAGGTAAACGGTTGAAGTGGTTTCCCGTCTGGGCTTAATAACACCCCACTATATCGACCACGACCCGGCTGCGAACCGACCATATCAAGACGGTCAGAATACCCAGATTCCTTTCCATTTAACAGTCCTGGTTTGCGTTCGTCTGTTCTCTGGACTGGGGGCAGCGATTGAGTTGCTTTCAGCATGGATAGTTCCTGTGACAACATATCCAGTGACTGGAAAGTTTGGTGTGTATAGAAGTTGATTTCCGCGAGATATACTTGCCGTACTATGTCTTCGTCGTTGTGTCCGGAATCTTTGTTTTGTGAAAGGTACTACAGTTTCTCCATTAGCGACCCATAGCCTCCGAGTAATTAATATCCATATAGCTAAACAAACCTCTAATTTTTGCTTTAATTCCTTTTCCTCTCTGAATCTGGTTATCTTCACTTGTCTGCGAGCTGATACGTCGTTAGTGGGAGTAATACTGAACGAGTCCGGCTGTTCAAGGTACTGCTCGTAGAGCTTTTTATCCGAAGATGAGAGAAGCTCATATTGATCAAGGCCTTCTAGATATTTCTCATATTCTTCGCGCGTCTGGTGGAGTGTTTTAAGCCTGTCTGCGCCATAGGATCGCTGGAGTAATTCGGCGAGAAGGTAAGGGACTGTCAGAAACCTGGGTTAGACAACGGTATTAGCTATGCTCGAGAACAGGAGGAAATAACGCACATACTGTAAATCTCCGGTAGTTACATCTTCCACCGACTCATTAGGGCTGAATAATGACAGCTGTTGGATGAGTTTCTGGCATTGCTCAAAGGCAGAAATAGCATTGCTGAGCTGCTCTCGGAACGCGGGGCTATTTGTCTCAGCCACTGTCTCTAGACCTTTCTTTTGTGCCTTTGCAGAGGCAAGGCAGGTCTGGAGGTTTGGGGAGGTGCTGCTCATTGTTAGACTAGTAAATCCGAGTACTGCTTGGATATTGTCCGTGCTCCAAATCAGTTGTTGATGATGGTCAAAACGTATCGCGATTAGATTTATTTATCACGGGCAATATTTATATCACGTGATATGGCTTTTTTGCAAAATCGGCGTAAACTCTAACTGAAGATCAATTCGAAATTATTTAGATCGCGACGTTTGGAAGTTTTTATTCTATTTTAAATACTATCCTGGTGTCTCTTGAGAAATAGTCGAAGCGAATGGCTTTGGTTCTAGATAGTTGAGAATTATCAGCGTATATGGACAAGCTGAATGGGACACCTTTTCTGATAGCTAGTTATGCTTGTCAACACTCAACTCTCTACACAAATTGGTTAACTAACCCCACGCCATCTTCCCTACCACCTCATTGCTATTCGAGCAACAGCCATGTTATATGTTATCTTCTCGAGTACCACGAATACCTAATGCCATTCAATGTGTATCAAAGAGCTGATATTTAACACAATGAAAGAAATGTACACCCCAACTTCTTTGTGTATGCTCGACATAGGCGGCCTGTGAAGATTGTCTCATAACCGAGCAAACTTCACTACATTTCACCACCTGTTGGCTCAGGCCTTGAAAGTAACGGCATGTTCCAGCAAATAAGGGAATTGCCGTAGAACCCAGCAACTTCTCTCACTTTCTACAATCTTCGGAACTGAAGTGAATTCACACATCTTCACTACTTACAATTTTTTTACAGGATATAATCTCACTACCAACAAGTCCTTGACCAGCTTTTTCTTTTACAGCCACCCACACTCGTGGGTTGCATGCTAAAAGTCGTTGACACAATGAGGTACCATGATGATACTGACATGGGTGGTACAGATACTGTCGACCTATTGAATGGAGATAGTGTCCAGGGTCCCGAAAAAACACAACCCCCTGAGCCTGTTGTTGAAGATGGGTCTGGCGATTCCGCTGATTCAGAGCTCGAAGATGAAGTCAAGGACCCGAATAAAATCCTCCCAAGCGAGAGACGGCGGGCCCTCGATTATAGATTCAAGGACTTGTACGCAACTTTTAGCTAGGAAATCCAAATATGTTGCTAACCAAAGAACTTAGGCTATCGCGACGTGCTGAAGCTGTTACAGCGGAGGATATTAAGGCTGTGATCAAGGCAACAGACGATACACAGTTGTCAATGACAAACCTGATTGCAAAACAGGACTATACCTCCATCATTCATGATCCCCGTGAATACCAACTAGAGCTCTTCGAGAAGGCGAAGGAGAAGAATATCATTGCTGTTCTCGAGACTGGTATGATATTAAAACTTAGAATGTATAAATTTGTACTGACTGTTGGTTAGGATCCGGCAAAACATTGATTGCAGTCCTTCTTCTCAAGCATGTAATAGAGCAGGAACTGACGGATCGCAGCCTTGGACGGTCACATCGTATTTCGTTCTTCCTGGTTTGTTCTCTCAATTAACCCCCTTAAAAAAGGCAGTCCTAACTCTAGGGCAGGTCGACAGTGTTACACTCGTTTATCAGCAAGCGGCAGTGCTGCAAAATAATATCGCCCAGAAGATGGACAAATTTTGTGGCGCGATGCAAACCGACTTATGGAATAAGGAGACTTGGGAAGGACATTTCAAGCGCAACATGTTGATTGTATGCACTGCAGAAGTGCTTCATCAATGCCTCCTACATTCTTTCATCCGTATGGATCAAATCAATCTGTTGATTTTTGACGAAGCCCATCATGCCAAAAAGGAACATCCTTATGCGAGGTAAGATGGCTTCATGCCCACGCACCAAGATCCACGGAACTAATCTTTCTGGGTAGGATTATCAAGGATTTTTATATGAGGGAGCCGAAGAAGCCGAAGATATTCGGGATGACCGCATCTCCAGTGGATGCAAAGGTTGACGTTGTGAACGCCGCAAAGTAGGTAGTTCTGGTCATATCTAGCCATAGAACTGAGCTAATTAACAAAATCCAGAACCCTCGAAACTATGCTTGATAGCCAGATTGCCACTGCATCAAATCTTTCACTCCTACGACAATCTGTGGCACGGCCAACCGAAGAGACTTGGGAGTATGATGGGGTTGAGTCACCTTTTAAGACACCACTGCATATCCTGCTTCATCAACAGTTTGGTGATATTAAAGTCTTGGAGAAAATATTCAGGTTTTCATATGAGGCATCTTCTGCGTTAGGGAGCTGGTGCTCTGACTGGGTGTGGAGCTATTGCCTAAGTGAAGAAACATTGCCAAAACTAGAAGCCCGATCACGCCGACCTCTAATGCGGAATTTACCCAGTGAACCCTCTCGTGACACGGAAGCTGAGAGAATACGTGCTGCAGGAGCTTTGATTAGCAACCATGACTTTGGTGACCCAGTTGCTCACCCAGAGCTTCTTAGCCATAAGGTCCGGGTGTTGCAGAGTGAGTTGCTGCGGCGATTCAAAGAAAACCCAGACACCAGATGCATTGTGTTTACAGCGCAGCGCCATACAGCCAGAATCCTCAGAGACTTGTTCAAGAGTGTTGCACCACAATACATTCGACCAAATCTATTAGTTGGTGTTAGATCTGGTGGTGACAGATGTGGGTCAGATATCTCTTTCCGCGAACAATTTCTAAATGTGATAGCATTTAGAAAGGGAGAGATTAATTGTCTAGTATGTGTTCATCATGCCCTTGTTTCAATGTCGCAGTCTCTAACCTCACTAGTTTGCCACGTCTGTTGCCGAGGAGGGGCTTGATATCCAAGATTGCAATCTCATTGTCCGGTAAGAGTGAATGAATGCAATCATTATAAGTATCAACTAACCTCACTAACTACTGTACCAGGTTCGACCTCTATTCTACACTTATCCAATATATTCAGAGCAGAGGTAGAGCGAGGCATACAGACTCGACGGTGAGGATATTGCTCATGTCATCATCTCAGGTCGAGCTAACGTTTATCTTCAGTTTGCCCACATGGTGGAACGCAATAATCTAATCCATGAGACTGCAGTTGAGGAAGTCCGCCGCGCAGAGGTTTGTGACTGATGTGCCGCCAAATTAGTTGCAGAACAGCTAACCCTGAAATCCTACCCATAGGAAGTGATGGCCCGATTTTGCAGGTCCTTGCCAGAGGATAGGCTGCTAAAAGGAGTCGGAGACGTGGACGGGATTGTTAGCAAGGAGCGGCAACGGAAGTCTTACACGATCCAGAGTACAGGTGCAAAGTTGACTTACCCTTCATCACTTGCTGTGCTTGCACACTACGCGAGTACCCTGGTAAGAATCTATATTCTGACATTCCATCAATGAAGCTAATAAGCGATAGCAATATGAAAAAGAGCTGTCTGCTCAGGTCAGTTATATAGTCCATCCAAAAGATGGTGCATTCATCTGTGAGGCTATACTCCCTGAAAAGTCACCAGTGCGAGGATGCACGGGTAAATCTGCCTCACAGAAGATTCTTGCAAAACAGTCAGCTGCCTTCGAAACTTGCCTTGTCCTACGCAAAAATGGGCTGCTCGATGATTATTTCATTTCGACATACCATAAGCGATTACCAGCAATGAGAAACGCTAAGCTGGCCATCACGTCAAAGAAAAGCAATCAGTATAGTATGATATCAAAACCGGCGGCGTGGGAGGAGTCTCGCGGGATCTCCCCGGCCACTTTATTCGCTACAATCCTCTATCTCTCGAACGATCAGGGCCTGCGGAGACACTACCACCCGCTTGTGCTATTAACGAGAGTTCCTATGCCTAATTTCCCCTCCTTTCCCCTGTATCTGGAAAACAATACGGAGTGCGACGGTAGTAGCCTAATGATTGAAAAGGGACTTAGGGTTTCACATGACGAACTGGACCTTCTGACCAAGTTCACATTCCGAGTTTTCCAGGATGTCTTTCATAAAATCTATGAGGAAGACTCATCTTTGGTATCTTACTGGATTGCTCCTGCAAAGTTGGATGATAGAGCAGAGCTCCAAAAATCAAACCCATCCGAATTGATTGACTGGCAAATGTTACAATATGTCCGGAACACTGAGGAGCTTCTCTGGTCACCTGGGATGCCTGACAGTTTTCTAGCAAATCGGTTCCTAGTGGATAAATGGGATGGGAGGTACCGCTACCTTTCACTCGAAGTGGACCCAACTAGACGCCCTTCAGATCCAATTCCAGAGAACATGCCTCGCCGTCGACATATGGACAATATTATGAACTATGGCCTTAGCTTGTTTAAGAATTCACATGCTAGATTTCTTGCAAAGTGCAACTGGGACCAGCCTGTCTTGCGTGCAGAACTCTTTCAGCTTCGCCGAAATTTCTTGGATAGGGATGAAAATAAAAAAGGCCCTGCGGTGGAGTATTATATCTGCCCAGAGGCGTTGAAAATCTCATCGGTATGGACAATTATATCTTACACAAAGTACTGAGCTAATCTTTTATAGATCCCGGCACCAGTTGCTACGTTTACCTTTGTATTTCCAGCGATGATTAGTCGGATAGAGTCATACCTCGTTGCGCTAGAAGCTTGTGAAAAGTTACAATTGCAAATTCCCCCTGAGATCGCCCTTGAGGCGTTGACCAAGGACTCAGATAACATGGAAGAGCATCGCCTTGAACAAATCCATATCCATGGGGGAATGGGAAAAAACTACGAGCGACTCGAGTTCCTCGGTGATTGCTTTTTAAAGATGGCAACGTCAATTTCGCTCTTCGCTATGAATCCGGATAACGACGAATACGACTTTCATGTCAAACGGATGCTACTCATCTGCAACCAGAACCTGTTCAACAATGCAATAACCTTGGACATCTTCAAGTTCATTCGTAGCAGATCGTTTTCAAGGTAGGAAATATACCAACCTTCCACCCATTGTGTCCTTGGTATGCTGACCACCAACAAAGACGAGCCTGGTACCCAGAAGGTTTAAATCTACTTAAAGGCAAAGCCCAGAAAGAGGGTCCTGAAGGGCCAATGCATGCACTTGCCGATAAAACCATTGCTGATGTTTGTGAAGCTCTAATTGGGGCATCGCTCTTGGCTGGCGGCTCGGCTCACAAATTTGATATGGCTACGAAAGCTGTTACGATCTTTGTTAACAGCGATGACCATCGCGTGGAGAACTGGGCGGGCTACTCAGAACTGTACTCTTTGCCGGGTTATCAAACTGCAATTGCAAGTGCACCTGAGGTCGACGTGGCTAATCAGATCGAGGCAAAGCTGGGCTATCGTTTTAGGTACCCTAGACTTCTCCGATCCGCTTTCATGCACCCTTCATATCCGTCTCAATGGGCGAACGTGCCTTGTTACCAACGCTTGGAGTTCTTGGGGGACTCCTTGCTCGATATGGTCTGCGTAAACTACCTATTTACACGATATCCAGACAAGGATCCCCAGTGGCTTACAGAGCACAAGGTAATTCTAATGATCCCTTCCCCGACTACAGGTATGTGGTACTGATATGATTAGATGGCAATGGTGTCCAACAAGTTCCTTGGTTCCGTTGCAGTAAGCCTTAAACTCCATGTGCACCTCATCCATATCAGCAATACCCTCCAAGGCCAAATTACCAGCTATGCTGAAGAACTGGAGGCTATGAAGATACAAATGGGGGGCAACCTTGAGGCTTGGACATATACAAATGAGCCGCCCAAGGTAAGTCATCTAAATGCCCTAGGAATGTTTAGCAGATGGCTTAATATTATATGTCTGGTTAGTGTTTGCCAGATATTGTCGAAGCATATATCGGGGCAATATTCGTGGATTCGGACTTCAACTTCGAGGTCGTAGAGGACTTTTTCCGCCGACTTATCCAACATTATTTTGAAGACATGACTGTATACGACACCTTCGCAAACAAACATCCTATTGTATGTAACGCTCTCCTTTCCTATATCTCTGACGTGGTCTCTACCAGGGGGATAAGTGGGAATCAGCTACAGCAGGTTGGATTTTGCTGACATTTTTCATAGACATTCCTGCACACCAGACTAGCGGTAGATTTTGGCTGCACGTTTTATGCGTTGAAAGCAGATGAAATACCCTGTTTTGACGATTCCACCACACGCGCCCTAGCCGCGGTCGTTGTCCACGATGATATTGTTGCTGAGGGATTGGCGTCGTCTCCCCGCTACGCCAAATTGAAGGCGAGCCAGAATGCCCTTAAAGAATTGGAAGACATGAGTGCTGCAGAGTTTCGAGCCCTGTACAAATGTGACTGCCATGAGAAGCAGAAGGAACAGGAAGAAGAGTTTGAAGCAGCAGAAGGACAAACCTGACCGCTCAATAGCCTAAGTCATGTCTCTAGCTCTCATTTCGTTGGGTTCAAAGACGGACGTCCATCCATCGCCTCCTCTGTACCTAGGTAGTGCTTTAGATATATCCCTTGCCCCTGAGTTAGCAGAAAGTTGAAGCTTGAAATTAAGATTGGAAATTACCATGTTTCGTGGGGCCCTGCCCTGGCTTAGTCATCCGTTAAAAAATAGCCTGTAATTTACCCCTGACCTCTCCATAGTCACATGACCCAGTAAACACGCCGCGTCGAACAAAAAAGTGAAGCTGTTCGCTCTCTTTGGAGCCCAAGATAGATGATATCAAGACCCGAAGCCCAAGCTGTTAAGCTCATACTTCCCTTCCCGCAAGACACCGACACGTCACGACCACCGAATATTAGGTCGATGATTCCCACGAATCTAACCTTCTTACCCCTACCATAAATCTCGATGACAGCGCCAGGTTACATACTATAAGTTTACGAGCATGGAGGTCGCCTCTCCAGGAGCGTCGAATGGCCTCCCCTCGCCGACGGTGTCTATGACTGCTGACCCAGAGGTTGTGCTTCATTACCTAGCAGAGGTCATTCAAGGAACGCTCGGAGCATTGAGGAAGGACCTTGAAAGTACGGGAGGCCTACTCTCACAAGCGAGGTACTCCGAGACACTCCAAAGATGTGGACGCTTCGCCTCTGAGGCACAGATTGCTCTCTATGCGCATAAAGATACTGTTGGAGTGGAACAAACGAACGGATCAGAAGATGATCGTAAGTGTTAGGAGGGCGAGAAGAGGAGAAAAAAGATGTGACGGACGGTCAGCTAACTTTGACGATACGCATAGCTTCAGCAGTACACCCCCAATATGTCTACACTCTCAGCTCCGAGTTGTCTATATCCCCAACCACTACGGCGGCCATGGCATTCTTCAAGCCAGGGCAGCCCATCGACCCAGCTATTCCTCTCTACTCACAAATCCAGGTCCTTACACTTCCTGG
>JANTQJ010000827.1:0-10050 GCA_032989685.1 Arthroderma sp. PD_2
GTATCAAATAACGCGAGTAACCCGTTAAGAAACTATATCGGTCAACTCAAAAATTCGCCATAGGTTCCACTTGTTAGGGCGATAACTCACGCGTTCAGGCTCTGCAGCCTTGACAAATTTACCATCATGTTCTTCATTGCCAAATATCGCATCCTGTCCGTAGGCTCCTATAAGGAAGCCGCTGAAGCTGAATCGTGCATTAATTTCACATATACGGAAGTTCTCTGCAGTGGCCGGATCCCCGTCTAGGTGCGAACATGCTTCCTCGATGAGAAAATCAGGCCTCCAGGACCCGAGGCATCTTTTAATAGGCCGAAACGAGTCTGCAGCATCGGTCTCAATCCACTAGACATTCAAACCAAATAAGTAAACTTTAATCAGCGCTGTGTTGCTTTCAATGTAATCTCTGGGGCGCTCATTACCCGTAACAGGCTCTCTTCTTGAGGCTCTAGAGGCATCCTAGCCGGGAAATTGGCATCAGAGTCCGTCCACCATCGTTCTACAATGTTCGTGACTGCGAGTACTAATGCTTCATGCAATCTTTGAAGCTGAATATCATGTCCTTTGTTTATGAGAATTGGATGCGGACTACCAAACGTATAATAATCGTGCGACCAGGCTTCTCGAGGACATCTATCCAACAGGCCATTTTTGAGTGCGGCACGCTCTCTTTCATGGACCTTTGGATCAACATTATCCGGAGTAATCAATTGGAGAGGATCACTTTGCGAGAGGAAAAGTTGTTGAAGGCAAGGTAACCTGGGCTTAACACTCTCGGTGTTCATGATGTCTCCCTGTTTGTGTAGAGGTGTGGAGGTGGTCTTCAAGGAAGGGCCAGAGTTTGGTTTAATTAATGGTTCATACGTTGTTCAGGCAGCATTGCAGCAGCCTTTTTTTGAGAGTACGCCACATCAGCCTTCGAATCAGATTTTCTATAATTCGGTCAAACACGAAATTCAGGGGGCTTAACTGTGGAGTTGACCGGATGGTTATACTGTACAGAGAGATTATCATTGCTTATTTTCATTCTCTGGTGTAACAAAGCATCTCTTGAGTATGTACAGTTGGCAAAACCTAGGATAATATAATATTCATCACAAACTCATCAATTTTAGCTGTACTCCGGACGCCTACACAAAATTCCCTGTTCTTTGCTTGCGTATACTTGACACGATATTAATGGCTGATTGATGTGCGGTTGATCAAGCCGTTGCCATTCTAATTGCTGTACACAATATACCAGTTCGACGAACATTATTTGAAGGCCGAGGCTGACATCTTATTTCTAGTACCAGATATCTAGAGCTAGTAGTCAGAAACCATGACCTATTAAGAGCAGACTAGATAGAAGGAACCATATAGATGGAGCTTATTCTACTCTACTTTGTAGAGTTGCTATAAGTAATTCTACCAGCCATTGGGCTATTCTAATATTTTCCCTCCTCTCCTTTGGTATATAGTTAGGGCGTATTGGATTGGGTGGATGAGTCGTCATAAATCATTTTGATAATCAAACATTAACAAAACAATAGTTTCCCGATATTCCTTTCATTTTAGCGCACAAAATCAGTATTTAACATTATATAAAAGAGATAAGAATGGCCGTCGGACCCAAGAATGCACCAAAGAGCGGCTCGAAAAGCATTATTTAGCCCCCTTTTGCGTCATAAGCTTCCAGGTCACCTCGGGGCCTTCACTAAAGATGGCGTCTGCCATTTCCTTGCCGTCCTCAATCATGTCAATCCCGCGAGGGAACATCTCTGCCTCATATTCCTGCACCGCCCGGTCGAGGTTTTCAGAGCCATGCTCAGTTATCTTGGCGACAAGCTTCAATGCATCAGTCATTGCGAGGTTCACGCCTTTTCCATTAGGGATCGTAACATGGGCAGCATCCCCGACAATAGTGAAGCCCGGAACAGACTTCCAGGCCAGGTCTTCAGTAGACAGAGAGTAAAGCGGCCAGGGGCGAAAATGAGTGGCGTGTTGGATGAGTTTCTTATGTTCTTCTGACCAGTCTGCATAAAAATCTGACTGCAATAGGTTTCGTGTTGCTTTAACGTCCTGAAGGTCAACGGTGCCGTTGCGGAAATAGTCTTCTGGGATTTGGAGCCCAGTGTAATTCCTGTAAGATCCGTTACCTTGCCGTTGGGTCACGATTAACTTTCCCGAGCCAATGGACATAAGCATCCCTGGACCGATTTTGCTGGCGATTGTTTCGTATAGAGGGTTATCAAGTCCAATTTTCGATTCAAGGAAGCTCTTTCCCGAGTATTGGGGAGTTGCCTGCGTGAGCTACAAGGTGCGGTCAGTAAATTGATATATTGTGCTTAGAGAAAAAACTGTAGAACAAGTTATACATACCACCTTGCGTACTTTACTCCATGCACCATCGGCTCCAACAACAAGCTTAAACCCGGAGAGCACAGCACCATCACTGAACTGAAGGACTGGCCTGCCATCCTCACCAACCGATGCACTTTTTAGAGCGTTGCCCCATTTAATATTGTCCTCAGGGATGGAATCCAAGAGGATCTGGCGTAGCTCACCGCGGTCAATCTCGGGGGCATCACGACCTTGGCCCATCTGAACAACCGTGTTCCCAAGCCTGTCCGCGAGTGCGAATGCCGTATCATCATACCTAGCATATCTCTTGAACTCGTCAAACAAACCAGCGTCTCGAAGCGCCTGTTGCCCGGTCTCTGCGTGGATGTCGAGACTTCCCCCTGCACGATCCGAGTGTTCCCTCTCATCTCGCTCGTAGATAACATAATCGATGCCCTTACAGTCCAGAAGACGGGCAAGGGTGAGCCCACATGGTCCGGCACCGATTATGGCGATAGCTGGGGTTGTCATCTTGCTGGTTGGTTAAGAATATCAATAACACTTCAATGGAGTAGCCTGGGAAGGAGAGTAGTGGGATGGTCTTATAAAAATATTCCTCCCAAGGATGGGAAGTCTTGCGGTGCGAGGTAGATATTACAGTCAACATGACATACATAATAATGATAGTCTATACTCCGGACGGAGGACCTAAATCGGACATCTAGGATGCCGAACGACCGATGCATGTGGATGTGAACCTTAGGCCAGGCAGCATCGTTAGTAACGTAGCGAGCCTGGAGGAATAACAGCGACAAATAAGATGACTGATGGAATAAAAAGCTGTGGCCTGGTGGAACTCGACGCAACGAACCCATGGTACCTTTATAGTTATTATCGGGGAAAAAGGGCCGACCGCCTCGCCGAGCCGCTACCAAGAAGCTTGTTCTAGCCAAGATAACCACCGGGTTCGCCCTCCACTCACTTTTGAACGTCGACGTACTCATATGTCACCTTTGGCCAAACATACTCCTGATGGATAATACAATAGCCCCTGAATAACAGGATTTCAATCAAGTCATCTACTCTGTGCATTGGTATAAGCTGACCGGTGAATAATAGTTTAAATGTAGTTGTATTCCGTAAATACTTAATACCTTGGTACTAAAAAGTAGAAAATTGCACAGTTATGCACATTATAATAGTAATGGTAGACTTCCTCGTTACCTTGCCCCGGATCGAGGACTCCTTTGGGCACCAAGAGCGGTATAAGCGTCGATGCAGGTAAGCAATAACACTACGTCGCAATGCGGTTGACTGCCCTCGGCGATGGTGGCAGGCCCTTGTCGGCCTTGCATCGAGAGTAGTACTAGAGTATAAAACAGCATAGAGGGAAGGTGAGAGGATTGTAGTTAGGGCGGACTGACCCGTCAGGCGTAAAAATATCAAACGAGATGAATGATGCTGAGATCCCACTACGGTGAGCCCCTTTTGGCGTCAATTTATATCAAGTACCTTGTGCCCACTACTTCCAGAAGTATACCCTGCCGCCAGACACTCTTACTTCTTCATTCTTGTCGAGGATTGGACGAGGCTGTATCTGGGTTGAGAGTAGGTCATGATCGTCCCAGTCTACCGGCTGTAGCTTGTGCTCCAGTAGTCATATTTTGGAGCTACTACCTGTGTGACCTCCAAATCGTCGTAGATAGGCTAGGAGCCGTAGTATATCCGAGTATAAAACCCCAAATTCTAGTCGCTTACTGTAATAGCTGCCTAGTGCCACCTCTGTGCAGTAGCTTTACCTTTACTGTGTAGAACTCTGGTGAATATCAAAGGGATCGTGTTGGATGGTGTTTAGAAAAGCAGAAGTGCCAATAAAGTTATCTTCAGCCACGTGATAATGGTTGACTAAGCGCAGACCACGTGCTGAGTGACTAAGCTTACGGACATACACGTGACAAACCTTAAAGCGACGCAAGGACCTTGGGAGGCAAGCTAATCCTTTTTAGGAAGTGACCCCCCCCACGAGCAAATAAAGTCCGACGCTGACAAACTCGGTGGGAACAAGCTTGTTTGAGCTTCTTTGACCTTAGTATTTCTCCTTTTCATAATCGTCTTCTATCCGGTTTTACTGCTGGAGCTGCGGTTTGTTGACATCTCCGAGGCAGCGTTGTGTCTTCTCTCTCGGTGGCGGATATAGAAGCGGGGTTATATATACGAGACGGGCGACGGGTGACAGGTGTCAAGTGTCAAGTTGTCAGTCAACGAAGATGGTGTCGAATAATGATATCCAGGGATGGATAATGAGCTGTATCAGCGGAATTGGTATGTTGGATCCGTGCTTTAGGGTATATTCACTGGCTAATGCATGAGATCTGCAGCATGCGCACTAGGATCGGGCCTAATCTGCGTTGACGTTGTTGCACAGCACTTTGGCAAGAAGGACTTTAGGATAGCGGAGAGTGATGTCTTTCTAGCTTCGTCGTTGAGCTTGAGCGGTGGAGTTGTTGTACGTATATCACTGCTTCGGATGAAAGGGAAAAACCATGGCTAATTCATACTCAGCTCTTCACGGCGTTGTACAGCATGCTTCCCACTTCAAAGTTCTACCTGACTCGAGCCGGATATTCAACACAGGCAGCTGCGTATATACTGATCGGCTTATTTCTCTCCGGCGTTATCGTTATAAATATCTTCTCCGCCCTGCTCCACCGATATATGCCGTCTCACGTCGTCAGCTGTGAACATTCACACTCGCACCCCCACAAGGCCGACGATATCGAAGATAACATAGAGACTGTGCACGATACGTGCCATGAGTCGACGGAGAATACCCCCCTTCTATCACACGATCACGGTACCTCTAGATCTGCAGGGCAGGACGCTCTCCATGTGCATAGCGCCGCGCCAAGCCGGCCTCCAACAGGGACTCGTGCCGGCTCATCGGTCACGGCTCAACTGTCCGACCAGCTAACTCGTCTCATGGGTGGTACTTCCAAAGCCACTTGCGCAAACGGCAAGTGTTTTGGCGTTTCGCAAGCTTGCGGGCTCGAGTGCGCGAAGCTCAGGATCCAAAATGATCAGGAAGATCCCACGGCCGACGGAGCTACTGAAGTTACCATCATCGCTCAGCCGGTAGCCAACGACGGAGATGTCACCACCTCTCGCCCTCTCACCGTCAGAGAAGCTAGCCACACCGATCTTGCTGGACAAGATACCTTAGCTCCTTCGTCTAGCACCGCAACCACCGCATATGCGCCTTCGCCACCTTCACCGGACCCCCCAGCACACCACCACCACGTCCCACAGAATGCTTTCCTGTCTATTGGTCTCCAGACTTCCCTCGCTATAGCCCTCCACAAGCTACCTGAGGGCTTCATCACTTATGCCACCAATCACACCAACCCGACACTAGGTTGGTCCGTCTTCGTCGCCATCTCCATCCATAACATCACCGAGGGCTTCGCAATGTCACTACCACTTTACTTGGCGCTCAAGTCACGACTAAAAGCCATCCTTTGGTCAAGCATACTAGGTGGAATTAGTCAGCCTGCTGGTGCGGGATTGGCGGCCTTGTGGATCTGGGGATCGACGAAGGCTAGAGGTGGTGGTACCGGCGGTAGTGTTGGGGATGATGGTCCTCTCGAGGGCCCGTCATGGGCAGTGTATGGCTGTATGTTCGCAGTCACAGCCGGTGTGATGACGAATGTAGGACTGCAGCTGTTTGCGGAGAGTATGATGCTCTCACATCGAAGGGGGTTATGCATTGGTTTTGCATTTGCAGGCATGGGTATTATCGGACTTAGCTTTGCATTGACTGCAAGATAAGCCGTATCCATAAATCCTTAAAGAAGAGTCTGTTTGTTAGATAGTCCTTTATTGATCTAGGGCTGGAGTTGGGTGGTTTGCGTTGTTTTAAACCAGAAATTGTGCCAGACTATATAGACCAGACCGTCCAATCCATTAGTTGTACCGAGTACATACATATCCAGTTGTGCAAAACATACTTCAAGCACTGCCCTCCTTCTGCTTCTCCTTCTCCTTCTCCCTCTTTCGAGCAAGATACCTCTCCTTCGCACTCATGACGTCCGACTGCGATTTCTGACTCTTATTCTTCTCAGCCAACTCCCGCAATCGCGCCTCTTCCTCTTCTTGCTCCTTTCGTAGCTTCTCCTCCAGCTGCTCGGTGAGCATCTCTGTCTGCCGTGCCCGTTGCATCTCACGCGCAGCTCGAATGCCACCACGATCGAACCCAGCACCAGCATTTCTCGCCGCACCAGCAGCCCGCGAAGCACCCGCTGCTCCTGCCGCCGGCTTAGGTTTCGATACAACGTTCAGCCCAGCAGAAAGCAGTTGTCGTTTATCAACCACCTCTCCCTCATCATTGACCGCGATCCTCGCGCCCCTAGCGTTAAGCTCCTCCGCTATCTGCGTTGCTGACTTCTCTTTCGTCTCCTCGTCTCCCTTATCAGCTGTAGTCTTATTCTTCGCAGCCTCCTCTGCCAATTTAACAACCTCCTCATGCCGTTGTTCATCCCTCTTAAGCACGTCCCTATAAAACCCAGCCATCCCCATCCCCTTCTTCCTCTTCTCTGCTTCCTCCTTCTCCTTCTCGGCCTCCTCAGCCTCTATCTTCCTCACCTCCTCCTGCTGCGCCTTATACGCTGCAGTCACAAATTTCTCCTTATCAGCGAACTCGTCACCTTCTTGCTCTCGTTCTCGGGCAAGTAACTTATCGCGCGCCCGTAGCTGGTCTCGTTTCCGCGTATCTGCACTACGGAGCAGGGCTGTCATGTATTTTGGCCCCTGCGCCGGCGCAGATGGGTCATCGTTTGATGGGTTGGTTTTGGATTTAGGTTTAGCGTGTAGAGAGTCATATACTGCGTCATAGTCGTATATTGATGGATCAAGGGCTTCAGCTTCGTTTGCATGCTTTCTACTGCTGTGTAGAGCTGCAAGGTTGGTATATTCACGCTTTCCAGGAGCTTCAGCGAGTTTTGGTTTGGTAGCGCCTGGTGGTTGTGAGGCTAATTTCTTTTTTGATGGAGCTTCGGCAGCTAATTTTCGAGTTTTCGATTCGTCTGAAACCTCCGATAGACCGCCTAGAGTTGTAATTTCGACGCCGTTTGATTCATTGCCGTCGCCATTATGGCCCTCGTCCTCCGAGTCAGGGTCATCCCATAAGCTCTTGCGTTTCTGGCCGGCAAACACTGAGGGTGACGGTTTTTTAGTATTGGCTTTGGACAGATTAAGCCCGTAGCCAAGTTTCGGCGGTGCCATCTGTGCAATTCGATGTTGATTGTATGTTGCTCGAAGCTCCAAGATCGCAACCAACTTGAAGCTTCACAATAACAGGATATATCACGTGACTAAGAGCCGCAAAAAGATCTGCTTATGTTATCTTTGTTGACCAACGTCACTACCTTTGGCCTTTTATACCAAAAGGAGGCCACTTGGAGTGTCGAGATCACGCAGGAATCAAGATATTGCCTAGAATACCACGCAGCTGGCGATACAAAATGTCATACTACTTTACAATTTTATCGTCGACGGACGTGCCGCTCTTCAGCCAGGCGTTCGGAACTTCCAAGGGGGGCGCAGATGGCATTGCTCGATTTCGATATGCCGACAACGAGAGATATATGAACCAGTTCATCGTCCATGCGAGTCTGGATATTGTTGAAGAAGTTCAGTGGACCAATGGCGCTATGTATGTGCACACCACTCCACTGGAATTGCCTTGCTCCAATGGTGGGATGCGCTCTAATCATTTCAATTTCACAGGTATCTCAAACACATCGACACGTACCCGCCAGCCTCCGCCTATGTCTCTGCCTTTCTCACAGGAACTGGAGTACGATTTATTCTTCTTCACCAACCTCCGCAATCCGCCTCTCAACCAGCCGCAGGAGGGTCGACAAGTGGTAGCGGCAGCGGCCTTTCGACGTCTGGTTTCCTATCAGGAGCGTCAGGGTCATCACGCGGCTCATCATCGTCGATAGCTCATAATCCTACCTCACCGCAAACAGAGGATGCAATTCGACAGTTCATGAATGAGGTGTACGAGAATTGGGTGAAGGCGGCTATGAGTCCATTTTATCGACGTGGGATGGAGATTACGAGCCCTGCCTTTCGCGCAAGGATGATGGCTGCTGGAAAGAAGTGGTTGTAAATTATGGCATTTGAGATGGGTACCTAATTTGCCCTAGAAAGAGCCTGGGATATAGCAGCTCCCTGCGCTCTACCTGATGAGTGGGGAAATATCCCTATGTTCGGGCGAGATCTGGCCCCGTGGCCCTGATTGATGCTTCGTGCATTGCTCTCAGACTACTGCCCCAGATTCCAGGTGTTGTGGGGTGGTACGCACCGCCGCCCGCATACCCTATACCATAGCATTATGGCCCCTACTGCCTATATCAAACACCACCATAAAATGTCGACCGGTCAATTGGCAGTTCGAGGCAAGAGTGACGGAAAGGTTGAGGTGGATGCGCGGAATCCAGATGCAATTGCCTAGTCCCAAACGATGGAAACTAGGGTGCGCCGGGTTGACCGGTTGAATAGGTCTACTTGACGGGTGTTTGTGGAAGGGCACGAATGGACTGATATCGTTACAATCCATTACATAAAGTAACTACTATTGCTAACGCGAGCGAATAAACCAAATGCAAGGTATTTCATGGAACAACTGGCACAATTCTCGGACTTTCCAAAGGCAAACTGCAAACTATTAAGTCGGCCCGAAAAGGAATACAAGTGAGCATCAAGAAAGTAAAGAGAAGAGACAATAGAAGGAAGACAAAAACCTAATGTCAAGCATATGATCCAGGCGCCATAACCCAAACGCCATCGATGTGTCACGTAAAGAGAAAAGAGCAAGCAAACACCTGAAATGAAATGAAACCAAGGCAAGACTCATGAGCTTTTCCTCCAATTCGCCTGAATCATGGTACCATCATCTGCGGCGCCATCTTCTTCACGAGTAAACTCTTGAAATTATCCACGGCATGCACGATATCGTCGATACGCGATGTGGCGCCCAACAGCCCGCCTTCCATCTTCACGCTATTACACGCACCAACATGCAGTGTGTGGTCGACTGCCACAGTACCGTCCTCAAGCAGCAGGCAGTCAAACCCCTTATCACAGGCTTCGCGGAGGGTAGTGGCCACGGCACCGTCGGTAGTCATCCCGACGACCACAAGGTTCTTGATTCCCTTGTTGCGTAGTAGTAGTTCAAAGTCTGTGTGCGCGAACGCCCCGCGACCAGGCTTGTCGACCACCGGCTCGCCTTCGATGGGATAGAGCTCTGGAACGATATCGTGGCCTGGTTCGCCGCGGATGAGGAGGCGGCCTAGTGGACCTGTGGATCCGATACCTGTAGCCGTTGGGTTGTTGTGGGAGCGGAAGTTTTCTCGGGTCGAGAGGGTCGAGAGGTCTGGCCTGTGGCCTTCACGGGTATGGTAGATGGGAAATCCAGCGGCGCGGAAGGCATCCAGTAGCCGTCTGATCTTGGGTATTAGAGTCATTGCAGGTGTGACATCGTAGCCCTGATAAGCCATGTAGCCTTCCTGTGAGCATACTAGACATTTAGTTAGCAGGGGTGTCAAGTTTGATGAGGTAGCGAGGAAATACACACTGTCTCGCTGCATGTCGACGACTACCAGAGCCGTGGTGAACGGGGTAAACGTAGCGTCATGGGGCCAGTCGTATGGAACATCTGTGACCTGG
>JANTQJ010000828.1:0-10045 GCA_032989685.1 Arthroderma sp. PD_2
CGGTTACCTCAAACAGCAGGACGATGACCACGATGACCACCATTGTTGTCCACCAAAGTGCATTCTTCCCGGTCACGTGAATAAAGTTGTCGCGCACGTTATAGATCTCGGAGTACTTGTATTGCTCGGACAGAATGAGGTTCCATAGCCACCAGCCGCCGATGGACAGCACAAGTGGAATTAGCGTTAGGATCGTGTGGTTGTGGATCTCGAGGAATTGCAGCTTTAGGTTGATGACGATCACGCAGACGGAGTAGGTGAGCAGACCCATTGCGAAGATGCCATTGTCGGCTGTGTAAATTGCGTCACCGAACAGACGCATCATGACAAAGTAGACCAGCATTGACTCGCAGGCTGCCACGGTCGCCCAGCCAAGGTAGACGCGAATGTTGAATCCTTCGTTACGCTGACCCTTGGTGTATAGTTCTGGAACAGCGAGGAGAGTACTCGCCGCAAGATCCTTCTCGAAGGTGCCTAAGAATATCACCGGTAATGAAGTGAAGAGCGTATTGAACATGCTTAAACTCCAGGGTTCGTATAAACTGGTACCCGTGTATCCGTTCCAGCGCTGGAAGAGCGCCTGCGTGAGATAGAACAGCGTCTCTTTCCAGAACGTACCCAACGTATACTTGCACACACGCACATAGTTCCATCGTCCGTGAACTAGCAGCAGCTTCAGCAGGAACCGGAATTGTGCGATCGAGTAGTCTGATATTCTGGCTGCCTGGAGGCCCTCTTTGCCCGTAATTCCTATCCCAACGTGGGCTTCCTGTATCATGGCAATATCGTTTGCTCCATCGCCTATAGCGAGGGTGATTGCCTTGTTGACCCGCTTGCGAATTGAGCGGACTAGGAATGCTTTCTGCTTGGGGCTCGCACGGCAGCATATCACTGAATCCGCGCGGATGGCCAGATCGAAGAACCGCTCTCTCAGGGCTTCGTCACCCTCGATGACAGATAGAGTCTGCCCGTCCACCACGACGACAGAGTGCGCCACGCCGCCAGTGCTAATGTTCTCTATCGTAGAAGCGATAGTCTGCTCCACTGTCCCCGTCTCATGATCCAGTATGATAACTGCCGAGTAATCTTTAACGAGCCGGCATGAATGGCCGATATTGATCGCCGTCTCGCGTTTGTCTCCTGTCAGCATCCAGAGTTTAATATTTGCTCGTCGTAATTTGTCGATCGTTTCCGGCACGCCCTTTTGCAGCTTATCCTCTATGGCCGTGGCACCGATCAACTCGAGCTGTGTCTCAAGCTGTTCGCCTGCCTCGTCAATCTTTTCTTGCCGGTTGACCAGACTCACTGTCGCTTCTTTGTAGAGCTGTTTCCACTCCGCATACTCCGAGTCCCCAATAAACCTGTACGCGTACAGAAGGGTGCGTAAACCTTCGGTTGCAAAATCATTGAGGTGCTGGAAACAACGCTCAAAGACCAACGGCTCATTAACCACCAGCAATTCATCGACCAGATCCTCCTCTGCGCCACCGTCATCAGTCTGAAACGAGATCCGTGGGCTCCCCCCTCGGCCACTAAGTTGCACCGACGGCCGTGGGCTGTAATTGAGCTGTTCATGCTCATCATCTCTAATGTCTATTCCACCGTCTGTCTCGCGGTCACGTAACCACATATCAATACTCTGACGAATAGACTGGCCCTGTTTGCCTGAAACGCTAGACCGTCTGCCGGCCGCGAAGCTGGGTCTATGTATGCTGAGACTCTTCTTCCCACCACGAGACATATGTTCACTATTTCGACGAATGATTTCCATCGTCTCCATTGCCTTGCGCTTACTTGCGCGGCGCTCAATTTCCTGTACCTTTTCACCAGCCAGAGAGGCCTGTTTCAAGAGACTTGTAATAATCGAATCTGCGCCCTTCGTGAACACGCAGATTCTCCCATCCGGCAAGCGCACAACCAACGACATGCGTTTCCGTGAGCTAGTGAATTCAATGACGTCCAGAACTTCGTATGTCTCCTCAATGATGTCGTTGTCGTCACCCTCCGATCGACGAAGGGTGATGCTGTTTGGCTGGCGGTCAGAGACGAGATAGCCTAGCTCCTTTGCAGCAGTGACGAGGGCAACCTCGTCCGGCGAAGCGGCTTGAAATGAATACTCGCCGTCCTCCCCTTGTTCAGGTAGACAGGTATGGCACAGGGCCATGGCGATGATGAAAAACCGGACTCTCTTTGCGAATAGGGTGTGCGGTTTATCCATGACATATTGCAACATCTCCGTTGTCTTGCCGCCATGGTATGAACGGGACTTTTTACTGGGTTTCCACGTCCCTGATTCACGGGTAGTCGCTAAAGAGACGCCAGATGGCCTGGATATTCCCGATGGTCGACCCATGTTTACATCACCTATTGACTTAGCACGGGCAGATTTCTTACCCTTGCTGCGTCTGCGTTGAAGAGATTTCCTCGTCGCACCGTTGGCAGCCTCCTGAACGAGGTCTGGGTCATGCAGCCAGGCCGTTCCAGCAACACTCATTTTGCGGAATCGCATCGAGTTGTCAGTCAGTGTGCCGGTTTTATCGGAAAATACGTAGCTAAAACTATTAGAAATGACTTCATGCTAAAAATAACATAGATGACGTACCTGATCTGTCCGAGCTCCTCATTGATCGTCGATGTTCTGGCCTCCAGTGGCGTATTCGACGCCTCATCATACATGTCGACATCATTAAGTAGAAACATCTGCGCAACCTTGACGATTTCCAAGCTCACATACAGGGAGATGGGAATCATCGTGTTCAGCATGATTAAGAAGGACGTAAAAATTGGACCGTACGAAACGTTTGCTTGCTCAAGATACCAGGACATGCGCTCTGTGCTGCGCGACCAGTATTTGTATGCAATTGTACAGGCACCTGCTAGAGCGACCACAAAGACAACGATAACAGCCACGACGCGGTTGACCATTGCTTGAAGCGCCGGGGCTTTGATGCGTGGATTCTTGGTGGCATTCATGCGGATCTTGCATTCTTCTCCCGTATATATCACCATCCCGATGGCTTCGTGAGTGTTCCGGAGGATGCTACCACGATAGACGACCTCGGTGTTCGTCAGGGGTGCAGTCTCATCTCCTACAGTGACGTTTCCTTCGAACTTGTAGAGATCGATGTTTGGGTCCTCAAGCAGAAAGTGTGTCGAGCGGTCGGTAATGATATCGTCCAATGTCCCAAATGCCTTGGCAACGAGGGGACATGGCTTCTTGCTTTTGAGGTTTGTCTCGCCATCCAATGCCATAGTTTCGATGTATGCTATCCCATTGGGCTCGTCGGCGTGTAGAAGAACGATATCCGCAGGCACGGCCTGGTCACGCTCGAGCTTTATGATATCGCCGACTTGTATATTGACCCACTTCGAGTTTACCCACTGTTGCTGTAGCTGATTCTCGGCCTTCGAGTTCATATCTCCCGCCCCCTTTGGTAGGGATTCGTAAGACTCATCTTGCACCCCTTGGGACGGGCGCAATACGGAGGCAATGCGGCTGTTCTCCTCCTTATCAAGTCGATATCGGCGGAAGTCATCATACCCCTCCTTCGCGATAGAGATCCCCACGAAAATGATCAGAGGTACAAATGTAGTAAAGGTACCTGTGGTACTTAGGCCGGGTATCATTTGCAAAATGGCAACGCAAAGGAAGTAAAAATTCGCGAGTTTCGAAAACTGCGCGATGAGTTGGCGGGGGAAGAAACTCCATATACTGTATCGGCTTGAGCGGATGGTATTTGTGATGTAATGTTTGCCGGTTCGTTCATCCGTCAGAGGTTTGATGTTATGGGCATCGAGGTCGACATGGCGCCCGTCAACGCTTGGGGGTATCTCTTTTATGCGTAGAACGTGCGTTTTGAATAAAGAAAGCAAAAGAAGCAGCCAGCTGTTAACGATCCGGGTAATGGATAAGCTCTTCTTCGGTGCCGAGGTGATCAGAGTGACCGCCGACTTGAACGGATCAGCTCGGTAAGGTAGGGTGGAATAATCGTCTTTCTCCGCGGTGAGCTCTTTGGACAGGTGACTGCTAACAGTCTTTTCATTAGTATGCTCCGTTCCAGAAGCCGCATTGTGTTCCAGATCCGAATCACCCGGTGGTTTAGTTACTATCAGGTTCCGGTTAAAAAGAGACCGGCGAAGCGAGTATCCTCGGTTACGTCCAGCAGTCGAAGAAGACGCCTTTGGCACGGCCGGAGTAGGTAACGTCGGAAAGGAATCGGAATCTGACTCTGTGGTATTCGCAGCCGACGTAGCTTGCTCAGCTCGGACAACGTCGGTTGAGAACCGTACTCGATGGTGAGAAAGTCTTCGCGGGTCAGCGTCAGGCGTATCCTGCGGCTCCTGCTCTCGACCACCGGTATCCTGCAAGGCTATGCTTTCATATTCCACCGTATTTTCATCTCCTCTGTTTGCGTTCTCTACCTCCTCCTCGACACTCGACTGTCTTAACGGGGACTGGGACGCCCGGCGTAGCGGACTACTTCCACCAACCATGATATCACTCCTCTAGTCTCGAACCACCCCCAAGTTGTATTTATCTCACTCCCTCAACTAAGCCAGCTTGCAGTTCGGAATTCAATAATGTAGTTCGGAGTTCGATAATCTGGCTGTTGTTTGGTGGAGACCGCTTACGGACTTGTTCGGGTGGGTTTCACGGAAGCCACTGTCCAGCTCTCATTATAGAGCAGCTCGCGAAAACGATCGGATAGTATTCTTCTGACGAAAGCGGTCCTGCGCTCTCGCAACTGATCACAAAAAACACCAAACGAAGGCGAAGAAAAAAAAAGGTGAAAGAAAGAGGCGCAGGGAAGTCAAAAAAGTTGAATCACTTGGTTAAACGCTCTATGCCAGGGCTTGTCCTATGGTTTGGTACCGCACCCCTCCATCTGATAGGAGGCGTTCTTGTTCACGAGCAGACGCAGGCCGCGAGTTAGCGTGTGCTGTCCCGTCCCGATTGCCAGGCCTGCCAGCTGTTGAAGTAGATAGTCGATATCGTGTTGGGAGATGTTCAGAAACAACAGCAACTCGCCAGGTCGAACTCGTTCTTTTCGCTCTGAGACAAAAGAGGAAAAGAAGACCCGAAAAAGGCGTCTGACGTAACTAGCGAATTGCGCGTTCGGAAGTAGCTTAGTCATTGAGAACGGCACATGACGCGCACATGACAGGACGCCAAGTGGGTCACTTCCGCTTTCTTTTAGCCAATAGAAAGTTGAGATTTTAACTTGGCGCATGGTTAGCGCGAGACGCGGGAAGTTTGGCGCCGCATGCCTAATCGAGTGGATGAGCGCGCTTCTTTCTTCTCTTACTCTTATACAGTATGCTTAGGTCTTAAGAGAGCTTTATCGTTGCATTCTGGCATAAGTAGGTCTTTTAGTCGTACATTCCCTCCCTCCTTGGACGTGCAGACTGGTCCTTTTTTTTCTTTTTGCAGATGAGATTAAAATGGGGAATGTCCGGTTACAAAAATAAGGGACAGAAAATCAATGAACCACATGCCATATTAAAAGATTGAATCGGTGACTAAAAGGCCTGAAAGAAAGGGGAAAGGCCTTGGGAGTCTATCTAATAACGGCCTCCTGGTGGTGGTGGGCCGCCGTATCCGCCTTGTTGGGGGTAGCCGCCTGGTCCACCTTGGGGAGGACCAGGTGGAGGACGATAGCCACCTTGCTGTTGCTGTGGTGGTGGTTGTCCGTAGCCGCCTTGCTGAGGCTGCTGGCCGTAGCCGCCGCCGGGATATCCGCCTTGCTGAGGAGGGGGCTGGCCGTATCCACCGTACTGTCCTTGAGGTGGTGGTGCGCCGTATTGACCAGGTGGTGGTGGACCGCCACCAGGAGCTCGCTGGGACTTTTCATCCTTGGTGTCGTAGGAGGAATCAATGGCGCCAAGCATCATCTTGGCGAGCTGTGGTTTGATGGTTAGCACTTGAACTTCAGTTTAGGTTGTGAATACTTCTGTAGCTTACCCAAAGTTCGGGAGTCAAGTCAACTGGTGGGTTTGCACGGGACATTTCGTCTTGTTCAACTTCGAAGTCTACAAAGAATTAGTATGTAGCTTCACACCTAGTTTATGCTGTGGGAGGGTGTAGACATACTGGAAGTACAATCGACAAGCTCGCCAATACCAGGCTCCTCGTCGAGCTTGGAGAGGAACTCTCGGGCCTTCAGGTCATTTCCAACCTGGGCAAACTGGAAGGAGACAGCTCCACGGCCGTATCTCGGGTTGGACTGCAACTCTTGGGTCGTGGTTCGAATAGCGTCGAACACAGCACCCTGAGCTTCTCCGGCAGGCTGACCATCTGTGACGGTGATAACCAAGACTGGTTTCCTAAGCTGACCGGCTCTGGCAGGGGAAAGAACGAGTGGCTCCAGGACCTTGTTCTTCAAACTGGTTCCCATGGGGGTGAGGCCCTTGAACTGCATGCGCTGCATGAGAGCTTCAACTTGTCCCTCGTTCCGGATGTTGTTACCCTGCTCGTTGGAGTTCATGAATCGAACTTGGATACCGTCGTCATCGAACAAGGAGGTGGCATAAGTAACACGAGAGATGATGAGCTTGAGATCCTTGATACGCTCTCCATTCTCCTCAAACTGCATGGAGCCACTGTCGTCGATATACAGGACAACATCGAAAAGGGAGAGTTTGACAATATCTTGGCCAACCTCACGAGGGACACGCCAGGCGGCGCAGAGTTGGTCAACCTGGCCAGCAATTTTGCTCACCATCTGGTCAACGGCAGGCGAACCTGGTGGGTACATGGCCTGTAGATGCTTCTCATTGATACAGCTCTGGAGGACCTGCTTATAAGCAGCTTGCTGCTGGGGGTTTGGAGGACCACCAAATTGCTGCTGGCCTGGTTGACCCTGGGGATAACCTGGGGCACCGCCCTGAGGGGGGTAGCCTGGTCCTCCTTGTGGAGGGTATCCGGGTTGGCCTGGTTGGCCAGGGCGGAATTGACCGGGTGGGCCTTGTCCCTAAAGGAAGAAAGAATGGTTAAGGTAAAGAACACTTGGTTTATAAAACAAACACGAATCAACAAAGTACTTTGCAAAAGAAATGAAAACATAGATATATTCAAGCACGCTGGAAGAGAAATAAAAACGAACGTAATGAGCCTGGTTAGGAGGGTATTGCTGCCCGTAGGCCGGTTGCTGTGGTGGCACTCCATAGGGTTGTCGCTGCTGTCCATAGGGCGGTTGTTGCTGTCCATAAGGGGCCTGTTGCTGACCATATGCCTGTTGTTGGCCATAGGCTGGCTGCTGGCCGTAAGCACTCTGTTGCTGTGGGGGTTGTTGTGGCTGTTGTTGGTTCCTATAGTAAGGATTTGGTGTTCCACTCTGTGGGGGAGGCGAGGAGCTCCAAGGAGGAGCTTGAGGCTGAGTACTGGCCTGCGAGCATTTTCGCGTTAGGCACGTTTATGGGAGTTCGGATTTTGTTTTGTTATGGTCATGAACCAGGCCAGACAAGGCTTTTTGCAGTTGGCTCGCGATCAAAGCATAGTAGATAATTGATCCGAGGAACAGGTCCCATGACGTCACAAGTACAAAGATTTAAAAGAATAACAAAACCGCGAGAACGAGTAGACACCGCAGAAGCAGGAGATGGCAGGTCAAACCAAAAGAGAAGAGGTATGGACAAGTGTTCTCCGTCGCGTCAGGGGGTTCGGATTTCTGGGGGGGCTTACTTGAGGTGGAGGGCCTCCGGAGCCGGGATAAGCTTGGTACTGTTGTTGTCCAGGCTATTGAGCAGTAAGAGAAAGGTCAGTCGCATTCCTTTGCATCAAACAGCATCCTTATTCGAGATAAAAAGGAAATGGCTGGTATTGAGAGGATATATCACATACGTATGCAGGACCACCGCTAGGAGGTGGGGGGCCGCCTGGATAGGACGACGGTGCGCCCTGGTTGGCAGCAGCCATTTTCGAAGCGAGCTATAAGATTAAAAAGGCAAAAGGTAAGTATTCCTATCAACGTAGAAGTGTGGAAAGGGAGAGTGGTTGATGGTGGTGGTTTGAAGCTGAAGCGTTGGAGGGGTTATTTATGGCGGGGGGACGTTTCTGGCGGTGCAACGCGCGGATTGGGGCTGAACAGGAACTTACACCCATGATTTGTAGTCGAATAAGGAGAGCAGAGAAGGCAGCGGGACAAGAGGAAGAGTGGCGAGGTTTCAAGAAGAGTTGGAGCGCGCAAAGGGAGGAAGAGTTGGAAAGTCGATGGTTGGAGCTGAAGATGAAGTTCCGGGTGGGCGGAGCATGGGATCCCCCACTAACGACTTCACTATCTTTTTAAACAGGTAAACAGCGTCATCTTTTCCACCTTACGAGGGGGCCAAGGCACTAACTCGCTCCACTGGGAAAAGCAGGCGGAAGAGCCGCAAGGCAGATGGCCGCAGCAGACTTCTCTGCGTGTATAAAGCTGAGGGAACGGAGTATATACAATATATTGGTTGATAGGCAGGGTAGTCCCTAGGCATATCGATGTTCTGCATCATACTATTTACAGGACTCACAACATCAGGAGAAACATAAAAACGTCAATGGGAATAAAGAACTAGAAACAGGCTGTGGGAAAGGTACATTGTAACTGGATGAACTGTATCAACTGTCTCTTAAGGGGTTGGTGAATGTGCAACATGGTGATTTGCGCAGCCATAACCGCCTTGTAGACATCCCACTTTGAATATAAACCCTCTCTGCCTTGTGTGTAGAGTGTCACTAGATCACTCCTGGAGACGAGTTAGAACAGGTAGCTGTCAACAATGAAAACATAAGCCACTTACCTGCGAGAATTCTACAGTGTTGGAAGCAAACTCTCCGTTCATCCCACCAGAAAGGTCGAGATGGCCAGAGACGACGTCCGACTTGGGCATGCTCCAAATGGCCTGCCAGAAACCCTTCGCCTGAACTGAATACTTGTGGCCGGAGGTGAGCTCCAAGTTCTGGAAGGTGGCGGTGGTCTCGATGGACTCCTTGGGACCGATCTCAACAAAGTCAGTCTCCTTGGGCGGGAGCTGTCGACGGACCATCATGATGTTCTGGTCAACCTCTGCATCGGCAGTGAGGTCACGTAGCTGGAAAACACCAAGAGAGGGCGCCAGGGAATCAAGGACGTTGTTCCATTTGAGGACTGTCGCCTGAGACTCGGCCGTGTTCTGAAGTGTTACCTTGACTTCGAGCTTCTGGTCCTTGGCCACGGATTCGTGTGCTGGACTGATAGAGATCTGGAGAAAGGAAGCCTGGTCTGCCATTTCAGCGTTGGAAGACGATCGACTTGAGAGATGTTGACCAGTGAACGGAGTCGAGAGCGTGTCAGTGGTGAGATAGATGATTAGGGCGAGGGCACAGATGCCAAAGATACTTGCCCGAGATACGAGGTTGCTAAGGTTTATCATTAGAAGCAAGCTTGAATTTTAAAAGAGAGTAGTTGCTGACTTCGAGTTGTTGTTTTTTCTTGTTGAATGTGGTTGAGGTTGTTGAGGTTGTTTTGATGATGTTTGTTCGAGTTGACAAAAAGTTGAACAACTTCCAACTGACAGGGAAGACTTCAACTTCGTCATCAACAAAACACGAACCACCAGAGCTTCGTCATCAAGCAAAGCGAGGAGTGAAACCCACTAAAGGAGGTAGCCTAACAGCGGCGAGTTTATTACCCGCATCCGAGTATAACAAACTTGTTATCATTTCTTCATATCCCTGGAGCCACAGCGCTGGGCTTGACCGGAGTCTGCACAAAAGCACAACCAGGCGTGGCCCTGCACAAGGGAGATTCTTCAAACGACGGACATCAACCAGGATCGCGATCGGGTCGAATGACAAGCCACATAACAAGCATCTTGGATCCCTCAGTGGACCGTCAAACCCTTAAACAACTGCTTCAACAGGATATTGACCTTCCTTGCATGTTCAACAGCATCCATAACGCCCACTTATGCCTGTGGGCCGGAGCCAGGGTACGAAACGAGACAACTCGGCTGGACCATGCACCGGGCCTTGGGAATATACTTACGGAGTTGTTCTAAACTTATATTTCTCTCTCTCCAGCCTTTTCCG